>JAJOOE010022959.1:0-13878 GCA_036250405.1 Solanum raphanifolium | reverse complement strand
GATACGGTTGCTCTAAAATTTGGGTTAGACCCATTTCCCACTCAATTTGACCCCCTAAACAAGAATATGAAGTCGGATTTTTGAAAAACGAAACGGATTTTTTTTATATATAGCTAAACAAGTTTCCGGTAACTTCCGAAGCACATTTTTCGGGCATTTTTGGGGTCGTTTCAAAAACTGTAGATAGAAACTCAGTGTATTGAAAAATACAATAATACTCAATGTGTATATAAAATACAATATAACTCTGTGGGAGTTTCTTTAACCGACAACCACCACTATGAGTCTAAGTGATGGTATAACGTCTTGCCTATGCTGCCAAAACTGTCCTATATACTTTACCGTCATTTAGAACGCCTTAACTACGTGGATCCACTAGTCTATGCTAAAAAGCACTAAGGAGTCATCTAAAAAGTTTGATCCTTTCTACCCATGCTTGCTACATGGTTTGTGGAGACTTGAGTTATTATGAACTCGCATCCCTATATCGATGCTCAATATTACTCCCAAAATATACTCACCTCATATGTTTTAAAATATATGTTTTTCTCTGGTTTGAGATAATTGCTCCAACTACCCTCTTAAAAGAGGTAACTGCTCTTGAAAACTCTTTCCCAAAAACATATCAAAATCATATTTTAATATGATAATTGATGACTCGGGAAGTCATACTGCATAAACATTGATGGTATATCTAGATACCATACTACTTAAACATTGATGACATACTCGATTGTCATACTAATCATGCTTTAGAAACTATTCTCAAAACTCATATTTTTCTTAAAAGAGGTAGTACTCAAACTGCTCAAAACTCTTTTGGAAATCCAAGTTTCCTCTCTTCTGAAATGTAAAAACATTAACTCTTGGGAATACTTGGTTCCCATATATCATTTTAAAAAAATGAACTCAACTCTACTCTTTCTCAACTCAGTGCTCAAGTCTTTAAAACAAGTTTTAAAACAATTTGTAAAAAGACTTCTTAAAATAAGGTTCATGCCGAATTATGGACGTGAACGACTCAATTCAAGGTTTTCGATAATTATGCAATGAACTCAATACTTGGAACTCAACAACTCCATAACGCAAGAAGTCAATGATACTAATAATTTAAAAAATGCTCAACTCAGAGGGTTCATATGGAATTATGAGCATGAACTACTTAACTGAAGGACTCGAAGATACTTCTCATCACAAGAATGTTCGACTTATAGGGTTCATGCAGAATTATGGGCATGAACAATTCAACTCAAGGACTTCATGGGTAACATGTAGTAATCCCAAGATTAGAATTATAATCTCAAAGGGGATTAGGAACTCAAAACTCAAAACTTAGAACTTGAAGATACTACTCCTCTCAAAGGTACTCAACTGATGGAGTTCATGTAGAAGTTATGGGCATGAACGACTCGACTCAAGGGTCAAAATATCAATAAGGAACTCATGTATGTGAATCTTCTCATTCTCATACTTACTTACTCAAAACTTAACTCAAATTGATCATGGATCTCAAAGGATTCACAATTAAACTCAAAGGCTTCCTTGAACTCTACTCTTAACTCTCTCTTGAATGTGAATTATGAATTCAAGAGTTTTGGTTCATGATATGAAGGATATCATGATGAAAAAGTACACTCATGAATACATTCTCCTCACTCTCATGCTCACTTACTTGAGCCTTGAAACAAGTTTCTAGAAGTTGTAGAAGACTCCACAAAAGGACTCAAGGGACTTTCTTAGAATGTTCGAAAGAATTCTCAAAACTTAACTCTTATGTCTACCTTGAATTTGAATTATGAATTCAAGATTATGATTCATGTTTTGAATGATTTCTAGGTGTTTAGAAGTAGTTTAGAGTGTTTGGAATCAAAGGGGAGTAAATGTACCCTTTGAAAGAACTCAAAAGGACGAAACGATGAAGAACGGATGGGGGCAGGCAACCCTGGCGCTCTGGGTGGCACGGGGTGCCATCCCCTAAACTTTAGAGAATTGGTTGGGGTTCTCTAGCTGGCGTGGGGTGATGCTTATCGTGACCATCGACACTAACCTATGGTTCAAGTGTCTACAATCGTCGATAATATAGTAACCCAACAAAGGGTTGGGGTCGTGTCCCAAGGGAGTGGTAGTGTAAATAGTAGTTAGGCTAAAATTTTGTTCTAGTTAGCTATAGTTTGAGAAATTATCGAATAAAAAGAAAGTAAATTCAAGTGGGTGACACCAAAGTGTCAAATATCAATGGGGGTTTGCCACAAGTATAGCTAAAACAACAAAAATAAAAAGAAACTTCAAATATGCGGAGAAGTTCTTGGGGTGTGACCGCAATATACATTGATATAAATTGTTGGGTACATGCTTTCGATAGGAAATTTTCAAGATAATAGTGACTAGGCTAAGCTTTAGATGGAAATAAGTTTCCTCTCGGGCAACTTACCCCGTTTCAAATGCGTTCCTCTGGGACACCCATTTGCCGCTTGAAGGCCAGCCTACGCCTTACCCCACTCACTCTCTCGAGCTGAGTGTTAGGATATGGGACTAGGGCTCACCCTCTCGGGCTGAACCTCATGTCGACCCACTCCTTAGGCCATCAGTCTAGTGGTCTTGGTTTCGCGACCTCCCTCTCGGGCAAGCCGAAAACACATGGGTTGTTTTGTATTTGCAACTATAAAACTATTAAATTAAACCACAACCACTAGGTGAAATCACCATTAAAATACATCTAACCTATCAACAAGCAAGACCCAACAACAATATTAACACATATTTGCTAAATCACACCTTAAGAATGGGGTTTTTTAGCCATACATCAAGAAATAAGAAACTATACCTAAAATGATAGAGAAATCAAATGGGTATAAGAAATTAAACCTTAATATAAGCAAAGGAAGAAGAATGGAGAAGACCCACTTCCAATTTGGGGAAGATGAACTCCTTCTCTCTTCAAGTCTTCCAAAACCCTCTCCAAACTTAAGAGAAAATACAAGAAAAATAATATTCTAAAGTAAAAATTACAATAATGTTTAGATCTCTAAAAATAATAACTAAGGCTAGTATTTATAGTGTCAGATTTAGTGCTGCGGCGGACCGTTATGTGAGGTTAGTGGGGATCGCCGATCGACTCAGCGATTCGCCCATCATCTGGTTCATTGCCTTCTATGCTTGCCTACATCATCTCTGCGTCCTGGACCATTGAGTGATATTGTACTACTTCGCGAAACTGTTTGGCGATGCGCTGACTGCTCTTTTTTACTGCCGATTTGATCCTCTTCCTTCAGGGCTCCACGTACTGGAACAAAGGGCAAAGTACGTCCTTTCGGCGATTCGCCAAGTGTGCTTGGTGATGCTCAGGCTTAAGTTTCTTCGTTCTTTTCAGCCTTTTTGTTCCTTTTCGCACCTAAGTGTCCATGCTTCCACTCAAACTTCAAATACCTGAAACTTAAGAGTTTTTATCAGATATTGGGATAAAAGAAGCATTTGAAGACACTAATTCTATTAAAATATGGCCCTAAATGAGTCCAATTTATAAAAGTAAAATCCTAAATTTACGACCTTGGGTTGCCTCCCATGAAGCGCCTTATTTAATGTCGTGACACGACACAACTCCTCACTCAAGTTCCATTAGTGAGGGTTTGCCTCATTTTCATGAGGCCACCCCTCTTTTGGCTCTAGGTAGAGGACCTGCATACATAAACAATAAACAAAGAAAAACAAAACTAAAAGTAAAACTAGTAAAAACTACACTAAAAAGAACAAAAAGATCTAGTTAACTACATTTTCACGTGACACCACTCCCTAGCAGCGGCGCCAGTTTGATGCTTATCGTGACCAACGAAACTAACCTATGGTTCGAGTGTCTACGATCGTCGATAATATAGTAACCCAACCAAGATAGTGAAAATAGTAGTTAGGCTAAAATTTTGTTCTAGTTAGCTGTAGTTTGAGAAATTATCGAATAAAGAGAAAGTAAATTCAAGTGGGTGATACCAAAGTGTCAATTATCAATGGGGGTTTGTCACAAGTATAGCTAAAATTACAAAAATAAAGAGAAACTTCAAATATGGGGAGAAGTTCTTGGGGTATGACCACAATATATATTGATAGAAATCGTTGGGTACATGATTTCGATAGGAAATTTGCAAGATAATAGAAACTAGGCTAAGCTTTAGATGGAAATAACTTCTCTCTCGGGCAACTTACCCCATTTCAAATGTGTTCCTCTCGGACAACCATTTGCTGCTTGAAGGCCAGCCCACGCCTTACCCCACTCACTCTCTCGAGCTGAGTGTTAGGATATGGGACTAGGGTTCACCCTCTCGGGCTGAACCTCATGTCGACCCACTCCTTAGGCCATTAGTCTAATGGTTTTGGTTTCGCGACCTCCCTCCCGAGCAAGCCGAAAACACATGGGTGGTTTTGTATTTGCAACTACCAACCCATTAAATTAAACCACAACCACTAGGTGAAATCACCATTAAAATACATCTAACCGATCAGCAAGCAAGACCCAACAACAATATCAATACATATTTGCTAAATCACACCCCAAGAATGGGGGTTTTTAGCCACACATCAGGAAATAAGAAACTATACCTAAAAAGATAGAGAAATCAAATGGGTATAAGAAATTAAACCTTAATATAAGCAAAGGAAGAAGATTGGAGAAGACCCACTTCCAATTTGGGGAAGATGAACTCCTTCTCTCTTCAAGTCTTCCAAAACCCTCTCCAAACATGAGAGAAAATACAAGGAAGATAATATTCTAAAGTAAAAATTACAATAATATTTAAATCTCTAAAAATATTAACTAAGGCTAGTATTTTTAGTTTCAGATTTAGTGTTGCGGCAGACCGTTCGGCGAGGTTAGTGGGGATCGTCGATCGACTCGGCGATTCGCCCATCATCTGGTTCATCGCCTTCTATGCTTGCCTACAACATCTTTGAGTCCTGGACTATTGGGTGATATTGTACTGCTTTGCGGAATTGTTGGGCGACGCGCCGACTGCTCCTTTTTACCGCCGATTTGATCCTCTTCCTTTAGGGCTCCGTGTACTGGAACAAAGGGCGAAGTACGTCCCTTCGGTGATTTGCCAAGTGTGCCTGGCGATGCTCAGGCTTCAGTTTCTTCATTATTTTCAATTTTTTTGTTCCTTTTAGCACCTAAGTGTCCATGCTTCCACTCAAACTTCAAATATTTGAAACTTAAGAGTTTTTATCAGATATTTGGATAAAAGAAGCATTTGAGGACTCTAATTTTATTTAAAATATGGCCCTAAATGAGTCCAATTTGTGGCCTCATCATGGGGCGCCAGGCTCCAACCCAAAAAACTTTGATGACTTTCTTTGCTCGTTTTCACACCCTAACTCACCTAGAATCTATTAGTTTCTTCCCCAATAACTTGGATTCGATTACTCAACATAATTACACTCTAATCTATTCAAAACAATACTCAAATCACTAAATTTCATCTCAATAAATCATCAAAACCCTAACACAACAAGATTTAGAATGAACTTTAAGAACACCAATCAAGAACTCATCAAGAACTCTAATCTTTCAACTTCAAGAATGAAATTTCGCTGAAAATAACATGATTGGTACGTGGGTGAACTAACCCAACACTATGGAAACTTACATACCTCTTAGGTATTAAACCCATGGCAAAAATTCGCAAGAGAACTCAAGAACTTTGATGAACGACTTGATCCCTTCCTCTTTTCTCATCTTTTCTCTTCTTTTCACTTCTTGAACTCTCAACTAAAACCCTAGGCGTATATTAGGATTATAAAACTGAACCTAATAGGATTAGACCCTTAAAACATTACTAAAAATGAATTAAATCTAATTGGGTAAGGAAAAGACCAAAATACCCCTTACTATTCTCGGGTAACTTTCCTTATTTGGACATCCTGATTTCAAAAGGGCATATCTCACTTATCCGAACTCGAAAGTTAGAAAACTTGTCGGCGTTGGAAAGATAATTCAAAGACCTTTCATAGGGTATCTGTAGTCCACCTAAATCTTCATGTACTGAAAGTTATGGCCGTTTGTAGTTGACCCACAACTTAGAAGAACTGAGGAATGACTTGAATGAACTCTCTTTAGTTCTTCTTGGAACTCAAAGTGCTACATCTAGTGACCTGACCTTAATACTTAAGAAATTTTAATCTCCCTGGTAAAATCCTACTCACAACGAAGGATGGTTCGAGTCTAAATTTGAAAATATTTCTGGGGTGTTACAATATCTCCCCATTGGGATCATTCGTCCTCGAATGACGACTGGACTAGGTATGGAACGGGGTTACTCTTCCTAAGGCCTTCTTATAATTGTATGCTCTTAGTATATTCAAGCTTAACCCAAATCCTTAGGTTCAAGTTTTATACCTCTTTATAGGGAATCTCATCCCATGACTATTACTCTTTACCACCACACTTGGCTTATATCAAACCCACCTAATGTTTAACCACACCATATTCAAGCTTAGTACTATAACAACTCAATGGACTCCTACTAACCTGCTCCTTAAGAAATTCTCAACACTTGACTTGATTTATCATCTTATCATCTCCCCCTTAGGTCTAAAGCTAACACTTGAAAGCTATGGACCTATTCCAACATCTCTAACTGGTCTACATCCTCTTTTACTCTAACACTCGGGAGAAGCTTATCTCATGACTACCAAACTCTTCGTAAGCAGGTACTAAGACCTCTTTTCTAACTACATACCCTCTCGGTACATCTCTTAATGCTCTTTTTACTCTTGTGACTTAGCCACACTTCACTGCCCTTATCTAAAGGTTAGGATTTCTCAATTGTACCACTCATATTAATTGCAGCAACATCTCAATTCCTCACATACTCTATGTCAAATCTTCTAGATATATCAAAACTCAAGATTAATATCCTCACCCTCATGTTGCCATTCTTTTGATCATGACACTCATCTCGAATTCAAGCTTAATATTTATTAGTTAACACGAATATCAATACGATTGCTCGCTTACTATACTAAGTTACAACTACTAGATGCAAACTTAATAATCGTTCTCCTACTAAAAATTCATGACAAATAGTCAATCCTCACCTCTTAGTTTTCATACTTACAATTTACTATCACATTTCCCTTTACAACTTGAGTACTATTCACTCGTTCACTATACATCAATGCCTAATTTGTTCAATAGCACTTTGAATATTACGGAGTTTCCCTTAAAGATCATAAGCCTAGCTTAGAGCTATCACCTCATGAATACTCTTTCTCTTCTATTCACCACTTACACTTGCTCATTACTAACACAATGACACATCATCATAACCCCTTTCTAGTTAAGGTATACTCTAACTCATCTTGACTTGCAACTCTTACTCTACCTCCTATCCTGAGCACTTCTCAACTCATCACTTCTTAGTCTACCCATAAGGGAAAAACTCCTCATCAATAACTTACTAGGCGCATGACTATAGTAACATAGCTTGTCGAAACACCATCTCCCTTACTTAGATTACTAATTCTCTGCATACTTTTCTCTAACTCTGGGCTCTTTCACTACTACTGCTCATGATCTCGTAACTCATGTTACCTTTTCAGGTGAAAATACTACTCAAGCTCTAAACATACTTTCTCATAAGGATCTCACCTGAAACAAGGCTTAGCGAAGAGAGTACAACTAACTTTTAGCTCAAATACACGATTCATATAATTATGGGTTCATTACTCTGAAACTGAACACTTAACACACTACTGAGCTTCTCTCAAGCCCCTCTGGAGTCTCATGACTTCATCAAGACTTTTTCTAAGAGCAACTAATCGATAACGAACCGACTATTCTTTTTGAAAATCTCAGTTTCCTCTCATCTTAAATGTAAAAACATTTACTCTTGGGAATACTTAGTTCCAAAAAGAAAATGATCTCAACTCTACTCTTTCTCAACTCAGTGCTCAAGTCTTTAAAACAAGTTTTAAAACTATTTGTAAAAGGACTTCTTAAAATAGGGTTCACACCGAATTATGGACGTGAACGATTCAATTCAAGGTTTTCAATATCTATGCATTGAACTTAATACTTGGAACTCAACAACTCCATAACTCAAGGAGTCAATGATACTACTCATTTAAAAAATGCTCAACTCAGAGGGTCCATGAGGAATTATGGGCATGAACTACTCAACTCAAGGACTCGAAGATACTTCTCATTTCAAGACAGTTCGACTTATAGGGTTCATGCCAAATTATGGGCATGAAAAATTCAACTCAAGGATTTCATAGGTACCATGTAATAGTACCATGATTAGAACTATAATCTTAGAGGGGATTAGGAACTCAAACTCAAGACTTGGAACTTGAAGATACTACTCCTCTCAAAGGTACTCAACTGATGGAGTTCATGCAGAAGTTATGGGCATGAACGACTCGACTCAAGGGTCAAAATATCAATAAGGAACTCATGTATGCGACTCTTCTCATTCTCATACTTGCTTACTCAAAACGTAACTCAAATTGATGATGGATCACAAAGGATACACTATTGAACTCAAAGGCTTCCTTGAAGTCTACTCTTAACTCTCTCTTGAATGTGAATTATGAATTCAAGAGTTATGGTTCATGATATGAAGGATATCGTGATGAAAAAGTAGACTCGTGAAAACATTCTCCTCACTTTCATGCTCACTTAGTTGAGTCTTGAAACAAATTAGTAGAAGTTGTAGAAGACTCCACAAAAGGACTCAGGGGTCTTTTTTAGAATGTTCGAAAGAATTCTCAAAACTTAACTCTTAACTCTACCTTTAATTTGAATTATGAATTCAAGATTATTATTCATGTTATGAATGATTTCTAGGTGTTTAGAAGTAGTTTAGACTGTTAAGAATCAAAAGGGAGTAAAGGTACTCTTTGAAAGAACTGAAACGAATGAAACGATGAATAACGGGTGGGGGCAAGCAACCCTGGCGCTCTGAGTGGCATGGGGCGCCAGCCCCTAAACTTAAGAGAAGTGGTTGGGGCGCTCTAGCTAGACAACCCAGAAAACTTCGACGACTTTTTTTGCTCGTTTTCTCACCCTAACTCGCCTAGAATCAAACGGTTTCTTCCCCAATCACTTAGATTCGATTACTTAACATAATTACACTCTAATCTACTCAAAACAACACTCAAATCACTAAATTTCAACAACATTTAGAATTAACTTCAAGAACACCTATCAAGAACTCATCAAGAACTCTAATCTTTCAACTTCAAGAATGAAAGTTTCGCTGAAAATAACATGATTGGCGTGTGGGTGAACTAATCGAATACTATGGAAGCTTACATAACTCTTAGGTATTAAACCCATGGCGAAAATCCGCAAGAGAACTCAAGAACTTCGACGAACGCCTTGATCCTTTCCTCTTTTCTCATATTTTCTCTTCTTTTCACTTCTTGAACTCTCTACTAAAATCCTAGGCGTATATTAGGATTATAAAACTGAACCCAATAGGATTAGACCCTTAAAACATTACTAAAAATGAATTAAATCTGATTGGGTAAGGAAAAGACCAAAATACCCCTTACTATTTTCGGGTAACTTTCCTTATTTGGACAACCTGACTTCAAAAGGGTATATCTTATTTATCTGAAATAGAAACTTAGCAAACTTGGCGGTATTGGAAAGATTATTCAAAAACCTTTCATTGGGTATGTTGTATCCCACGTAACTCATCATGTACTGATAGTTATGATCGTTTGAAGTTGACCCACAACTTAGAAGAACTTAGGAATGACTTGAATGAACTCTCTTTAGTTCTTCTTGGAACTCAAGGTGCTACATCTAGTAACTTGACCTTAATACTTACGAAATTTTAATCTCCTTGGTAAAATCCTACTCACAACGAAGGATGGTTCGAGTCACAATTCGAAAAAATTTCTGGGGTGTTACAACCTTCCAAGATAGAACGATCTTATTCATCAGTGTATCGGTACCTATAACCACGATGTAAGCGAACCGCTCAACGGAAGTAAAGTACACTTAGAACACTAGATTTCACAGTAGTTGAAGAAGTCCAGAAAATTAGTTCTTTTAAAATGAGAGGAAATCCCTTTATTTAAAGACAACAAAAGGTAGTGTGAACATATGATTATTGTGCTTTATCGAAAAGGTCACAACCCTTTGGAAAGTTACAACCCTTTCGGAAAGGTCACAACCTTTCATAAAAGTCACAACCTATAAAAGTAACAATTCATAATAAAAGTCACAACTATTCATAAAAGTCACAACTCTTCATAAAAGTCGCAACTCTTCATTTTCCAGTCACACCTTTTAAAACCCAAAAATCCCCCTCATGAATGGGGAATGACTCTAAGACAAAGAAATGTACAAGTGTGTATAGTTTACAAGCAAGAACTAGTTACATCTGGATAAGTATAGGTTTCCTTTTGATCTTTCCGTAGTGAACATAGTCAATAAGTAGATTTGATATCTTTCAACTGTCAACCTATGGTGTATACCTAGACAACCATATGTCACACAATCAATCATTTACCATCTATGGCTTTCAGTTGTGTTCGTTTCAACCATGATCATCTCCTAGTTTCTTGAGTCTATAGAGAATAGGATTTTTACAATGGTTCTCTTTGAAGCGGCTTCCATTTGACACTCATATAAGTGATTTCTAATAGGTGTTATTGCATAGATACACTATTTGGTAAAAACTACTAAACTTAGCAAATCATTAAAAACTTTAAGCTTTATTAACTCGTTAACGAGCCTTGATGTTTTATCCTTATTCCTAAGCATTCTCTTCATCATGAGAATGGATTGGGTTGATTGACAATGCCGAACTACTAGTCACAACTTTGTTTTCTCCTTGAACCTAGATCTTGGTATCTCCATTCTTCTAGGTAGAGTTACCACCATGATGACTTGTCCTAAGCCTTAAAATTAATCCCTTAGATGATCTTTCAACTTTCTCTCTAGTTAGGCCTTTTTGTAAGTGGATCTAACACATTATTCTTTGACTTTACATAGTCAAATGTGATAATTCTACTAGAGAGCAACAGAGATATAACGTGAATTTATCTTCTAGTATAACTAGGATTCTTTGTTGTATCACTTTAGGACTCATTATTGTATCAGCGCCTATATATACTCTTCATCAACTTATGAATAAAATAGAATTCTTCTCATTCTCTATCTAGTCTTATAAGTTGTTTTATGGTATCAGGTCTTTAAAAGCTCACACAAGCACGATCCCATTTTTTTTTCTCCTCTAACCCTACCTGCTGCCTCACGCAAAAATGGTCCCCAATACCACTGTTGTTAACGCAGATAGCACATCCAGCAACACTGTCATCGTGCAGTTTAACCCTGCCTCTCAATTACCCATCAAACTTACCGACAGCCATAAGTTCACCACCTAGAAGGCACATGTATCGATGCTTATGCACGGACATAACCTTTTTGGTCATCTTGATGGGACAATTGTTGCTCCTCCAATCACACTTACAGCAAACAATGAAATCACTCTGAATCCAACTTATACGAACTGGTTTCGACAAGATCAGCTTGTCCAAAATGCCATCTTAGCATCGGTGGACCCTACACTTGCATCAACTGTTGCAACAACCACATCGTCACACAAAGCGTGGGAATCCCTGCACACTGCCTTCACCAATAAATCACATACCAGAATTATCAGTCTCCAAGATCAACTAGCTCATATTACCTAAGATTCTAGGCTTGTCACTGACTATCTACGTGACATATGTTCAATTGCTAATGAACTTGCAATTGGTGGAGCACCAATCATTGATGTGCAACTTACTGTGAGAATCCTCCAAGGCCTTGGTCCCGACTATAACACTATCTCCGCAGCCATCCAATCGCGTGAAACAATGATCACCTATGAAGAAATTTATGAGAAACTGCTTGACCATGAGATCTTTCTTAAGCATGAAGAAGCCAAACGAACACCACCAATTACTGTTGCAATTGCTCAAAGAAACAATCAAGCACCTTCAAAGAATAACAACAACCGAAAGCAGGTAGGTAATACCTCACAAGGTAGCCAACAATGGCGTTCCCAGACATCCCGAGACTCATCAAATACCAAGCAGTGGCGCTCTTATCGAAATCAGCATCCCCAAAACAGTGACAATTTCCTTCGCTGTCAACTCTGTGATAGTCCCGGTCACTCTGCCAAAGTATGTATATCCCAGTCTCACAACCACTTTCAGGCTCGCGCAAATTATGCTGCTCAGCTTCCATAACAACAAGATCCATGGATTGTTGATTCTTGGCCAACCATCACATCATAACTGATGATCGCAACTTGGCCACTTCTCAGGACTACCACGGACCCGAGGAGATCTCAATGGGAAATGGTAATACCATTCCAATATCTCACACTAGTAACACTCACTTGTGTTCATCAAATAAAAGCTTCAAACTAAATGATACCCTCTGCGCCCCAAACATAAAAAGAAATCTTCTCTTTGTCTCTAGATTTTGTAATGACAACAAAACATCTATTGAATTTTTTCCTCTTAATTTTCTTGTGAAGGATCTGACTATGGGGGTGTCTCTGGTGTGTGAGAAGAATAGAGATGGGTTGTACGAGTGGACGCAAGAGACTACACGCATATCCCAACCTCAGTTAAATCTGGTAGTTCATCATCTTGCTATCAACTTGTGGCATCGACGATTGGGGAATCCAAATCATCACAGTTTACACAAACTGTTAACAAAGTTTTCAATTCCATTTTCTAATTCAAAAACTTCTTCGGTTTGTAATTCTTGCAATTCAAATAAAATGCACCCATTTCCTTTTTCTGAAAATACATTGCAAAGTCAACAACTACTGCAAATTATCTACAGTGACTTATGGGGACCTTCCCCGGTGTTATCCATTGATAAAAAGTGTTATTATGCATTGTTTGTTGATCAATTTTCGAAATATATGTGGATATATACTCTGGAAAAATAAAAGTGAAGTTCAAGATGTTTTTAAAAGTCTACATCCCTTACTTGAACGTTGCTTTAATAAAAAAAATCCTCTCAATTTACACTGATGGTGGTGGTTAATTTGAAGGATTGTCTCTCTATTTAAAAACACATGGTATTGAACATCTTGTTTCACCTTCTTATACACCTCAACATATAGCTGTAGTTGAACGATGTCATAGACATGTTGTTGAAACCACCAAAACCTTAATTCATCAAGCCTCACTTCCCTCGATTTTTTAGAGCTTTGCTTGCCATCAAGCAGTTTATCTCATCAACAAATTACCCTCAGCTACCCTAAAAGTAAATGCCCTCATGAAATACTTTTCTAGACACCCCAAAATTTGATTCAATAAGAACTTTCGGGTGTTTATGCTATCCTTGGCTTCGACCATATACCAAAAATAAGCTTCAGCCCCGTTCAACTCCAAGTGTATACCTGGGTTTTTCCAACAAATATTACTGCCACCAGTGCTTTGATCCAATTTCGTCAAAAATATTTTTGTCAAGGGATGTTTAATTTTTTGAAAAAAATTTTCCTTTTCAAAATATTTTCTCTCATTTATCAAATTTTCAGATTAAAATCATGGGATAACACTATAAAGGCAAATGATCAGAATTTCACATGTGAAGCTCAAAATTTGAACATGGATCTTCCTCAGGCTAATGCGTGTGGACCTTGCCCACAAAGTTTACCCATGCCACTCTCCACAAACAGAGAAAAATCCCAAAGTTCAGGTGAAATGACCCAAAAAAAGTTCTTAAAAATGTGCTTCGGAAGTTACCGGAAACTTGTTTAGCTATATATATAAAAATCCGTTTCGTTTTTCGAAAATCTGACTTCATATTCTTGTTTAGGGGGTCAAATTGAGTGGGAAATGGGTCTAACCCAAATTTTAGAGCAACCG
>JAJOOE010022958.1:0-20864 GCA_036250405.1 Solanum raphanifolium | reverse complement strand
CAACTGTCCATAAAAGTTGGCTGCACAAATACTTGTGTGCTGCCCAATGCATACATATACACCTATCTATATATATATATATATATATATATATATATATATCCTTCACCTCCTTTTAAAGCTATACATATTTCTAATTAAAACATTACCCAAATACCCCCATACAATATATTAAATTACGATGACAATTATTTTAAGCAAGGTTGCAAATATAACATTATTTCAAGTTTCCAAAATGAGAATTAAACATATTGTAATAATTAAGCAGTGGTTTATCGACATGCTACTGTTGTTAGCATTTTCGGGGTGTTACACCTTATGCACTAGTTCCACCAGTAAATGACAAGATTTCCCATATACAAGTTTGTAAGGAGATATACCTATGTGAGTCTTGTATGCAATGCGATAGGTCAATAGAGCATCATCAAGCTTCCTTGACCAATCCGTTCTATTAACATTCACACTCTTTGCCAAAATTTGTTTGATCTCACTGTTGGACACTTCAACTTGCCCACTAGTTTGCGGATGGGAAGGAATGGCTACATTGTGGTGGACACTATATTTCTCAAGTAGCACCTTGAACAACTTACTACAAAAAGGGAAACCTCCATAACTGATAATCGCCCTTGTTGTCCTAAATCTGGAGAAGATATTCTTTTTCAAGAATGCGATGACACTTTTACCTTCATTGTTTGGAAGAAACTGCTTCCACCCAATTCGATACATAATTAACTGCAACAAGAATATACTTCATCCCATGTGAACTCACAAATGGACCCATAAAATCAATGCCCCATACATCAAACAACTCTATCACAAATATAGGATTCATAGGAAGTTCTTGCCTCTTTGAAATACCTCCTTCTCTTTCGCAACGATCACAAGACTTGGTGAAATCATGAGCATCTTGGTGGATAGTAGGCCAGTAGTACCCGCACTACAAGATCTTATGCGCAGTCCGAATACCACTATTATGCCGACCAACAGGCGATGAATGGCATGCGTCGAGTACACTCAACATCACAACCTCGAGCACACATCAACGAATAATCCCATCAGCACAACTACGATACAAGTAAGGCTCATCCCAAAAGAATTTCTTCACATCATGCATAAAAAATTTACTTTGGTGAAAACACAAGTCCGAGGGCACCAAATCCATTGCCAAATAATTAGCAAAGTCTGCGAACCAAGGAATAATATCATGAGAAGCAGCCAATACCTGTTCATCTGGAAAAGTATCATTACTTTCAGCCCTATCTCCAAGCTTTAGCAAAGCCTCTTCCTCTAATCTGGACAAGTGATCGGCAACTTGATTTTCGTTCCCCTTTCTATCTTTTACAACAAAATCAAATTCTTGCAGCAACAATACCCATCTAATCAACCTCGATTTTGCATCCTTCTTTGCCATCAAATACCTCAATGAAGAATGGTCAGTATACACTATGACCTTAATACAAAGAAGATAGGATCGAAATTTTTCGAATGCGAAAACCACCGCAGGAAGCTCTTGTTCAGTCACAGTATAATTCTTCTTGGCCAAATTCAGAGCTTTGCTAGCATAGTAAATAGGATGGAGAAGTTTGTCTCGCCTCTGTCCCAATACCACACCTAGGACTACTCCACTTGCATCACACATTACCTCAAACGGTTGTCCCCAATCCGGTGAAATAATGATAGGTGCAGTGACTAACTTCTTCTTCAACTCTCCAAATGCTCTTAGACAAGCATCATCAAAATGGAACTTACACTCCTTCTCGAGTAATTTGCACAAAGAATGTGTAATTTTTGAGAAAACTTTGATGAACCTCCTATAAAAACCTTCATGCCCAAGAAAACTCCTAACACCTTTTACAGAGATAGGTGGAGGAAGTTTTTCTATTACCTCAACTTTCGCTTTATCTACTTCAATGTCCTTCTCCGAAATCCGATGACCTAGAACTATACCTTCTTTCACCATACAGTGGCACTTTTCCCAATTTAGCACAAGATTGCAATCTTCACACCTTTTAAGCACCTCAGCCAAATGATTCAGACATTGATCAAAAGAGTCACCTACCACAGAGAAATCATCCATAAATACCTCAATAGTTTCCTCCACCATATCAGAGAATATCCACATCATACAACGCTAGAAGGTCGCTGGAGCATTGCACAACCCAAAGGGCATCCGTTTGAAGGTAAAAGTCCCATAAGGGCAAGTGAAGGTGGTCTTCCCTTTGTCATCCGAAGCTATAGATATCTGATAGTAGCCCAAATAACCATCAAGAAAACTATACCAACCTTTACCCTCAAGTCTATCCAACATCTAATACATGAATGGTATAGGGAAATGGTCCTTTTCTGTCCAAGCATTTAGCTTCCGATATTCCATGCAGACTCTCCATCCAGTCATGGGCCGCATCGGAACAAGCTTGTTTCTCTTATTAGAAACCACATTTATCCCACATTTCTTGGGCACCCATTAAACAAGACATACCCAACTACTATATGTCATGGGATAGATAACTCCAACATCCAACCACTTGATGATCTCCTTTTTAACTATTTCTTGCATAGGCAGATTTAATCTTCTTTGGTGCTTAATACTAGGTTTGTGATCTGGAATGAGTTGGATTTTGTGAGAATAAATACCGGGAGGAATCCCAATAATATCCATAATAGTCCACCCAATAGCTCGCTTGAACCTGTTTAACACAGTCACCAAGCACTCTACTTGTCTCGTATTTAAAGTTGCCGCACTGATGACCGGCAAAGTATCATCTCTACCCAAGAATACATACCTCAGATGCGGTGGTAGAGCCTTAAGCTCCAATTTTGGTGCCTCCACAATAGATGGTCTTGCGGGTGGAGACTTACGATTCTTCATATCTAACTCATATTTCTTTGGTTTTGACCGATATTCGCACCTATCGAGTGCAGCTACCAACTCATCGTACTCTTCAATACTATCACTATCAAAATTCATCATAACTGCTACTAGTGCCTCAACACCGAGTCGCTCTTCAATTTGCACTTCTGTTCCACTCTCAACTCTGTAAGTTATAGCAGATACCGTTGGGAGCTCACTACTCTGCTTCATGGACCTACAAATATTGAAAGTTGCTTGTTCATTGTTCAGTCTGAACTTCATCTGCCCCTTCTCCATATCAACTAACGCACGACCTGTGGAAAGGAATGGTCTCCCAACGATGATGGGAACCTCAAAATCAACCTCACAGTCAAGAATCACAAAATTCGCCGGAAAGATGAACGACTCCACTTTTACTAGCATATCATGAAGTACACCAATGGGTCATTTTATGGTTCGATCGGCCATAAGTAATTGCATCGTAGTAGGCTTTGGATCCCCTATACTCAACTTCTTATAAATAGACAATGTCATGAGGTTGATGCTAGCACCAAGATCACACAATGCCTTAGCAAAGTGTAACAACCCTATAATACATGGAATCGTGAAAGCACCAAGATCTTCCTTTTTCTGCACAAGAGACCTTGTAGCGATAGCGCTACAATGCTGCAATCTATCATCATCTTCAAAACTCACAGACCTTTTCTTTGTCACCGTATCTTTCATAAACTTTGCATACCCAGGCATTTGCTCTAAGGCTTCTATCAATGGAATGTTGATGTAAAGTTGCTTCAACAGAGTAATAAACCTGCGATATTTACCATCTTCAGTCTTTTTCACTAACCTCTGTGGAAACAGTGGTGGAGGTCTAGGTATGGGGACCACTTTCTGAGATATCTCTGCTTCATTCTCTGTCGCATTCTCAGACTCTTCTCTAACCTCTGCCACATCATCTTCTTTTCTAATCTCAACATTCACCACAGACGGCATAGGTGGATCAATGGTTTGCTTACCCCCTAGAGTAGTAACTGCCATACAATGACCATCATTCTTTGGATTCTGGATGGTGTTGCTAGGAAGAGTCCCAGGTTGACGTGGGTTCACTATAGCAGACAACTGAGTCATCTGTTGCTCTAGATGCTTGATTGACACTGCATGGGCATCAACCTTTTGACCAATACTAGACAAGTCGTTTCTCATTTCCTTCACATTCTCATCAGTTGCATGAAACCTTCTCATCATCTTCTGCATCATATCTTCAATACGCACAATATTGCCTCCAGCTTCCCTAGTACCAGATTCTCGATTTTGAGAGGGAACATAAGGTCCAACCCGATCGTTTATGTTGCCATAGTTGTCGCGATTGAAGTTCCTATCCCGGACATATTGACCCTCTCGGTTGTAATTACCATAGTTCCGACTTTGGTTTTCTTGACCCTGGCGCCAATTTTCCGTATTGTATCCTTGGGAATTTGGTCGGAAACCCCCCGTCTGATCATTTACCGCATAAGCATCCTATTCATAGTAACACTCTTCAACAGGTGGTGGAGTTCTAGTCAAGTTGTTCACGACATTTACCTTTTTCGCACCTTCCCTCACATGCATTAATACCAACCCCAACTCGGTCCTCATCTGAGCCATCACCTCACGAATCTCACCCGCAGACTGGTTGTTTATAGCATGAACGGCAAATGTGTTTCTCCCAGTATCCGACCTCCTAGTGCTCCATGCTTTATTGTTATGAGAGATTTTCTCCAGTTTTTCTGCAATATGTGCGTATGTGTACTCACCATATGAACCTCCAGCAATAGTATCAAGCACTGCTTTATTGTTGTCATCCTGACCTCGATAGAAATATTCCTTCAATGACTCATCATCAATACGGTGATTCGGGACACCTCTTATGAATGCAGTGAACCTGTCCCAAGAGCTACTCACGAACTCTCTAGGTAATGCCACAAAATTGTTGACCTTATCTTTGTGATTGAGCTTCTTGGACACTGGTCAATACATTGCTAAGAACACATCCGTCAGTTGGTTCCATGTATAGATTGAGTTATAAGGAAGCTTAGTGTACTATACAACAACATTGCCTGTTAGTGAAAGAGGGAACACTCACAATCCGATGACATCCATAACTAAGTCTGGTCGACCTACAGAACTCGTGCAAACCACCCTTAGCTTGGCTATGTGAGCATGTGGGTCCTCTGATGGCAACCCTGAGAACAAGCCCCTCGATGTAAGCACCTGCATCAAGCTATTGGTCACTACAAATGTGTGTCTCGGAGGCAAAAGGGGTAGGACAAGAGGTCCATCAGAGTCAGCAGTATTGACGTGTCCCCTATAGTTGTCATGCAGTTGTGGGCCTGCTGGACCATGCACACTCATTGCTCTCCCAGTTGATTTTCAGCTAGAACCTGGTTGTCTCCACCAACTACCCTCGTAGGTTGCAAGTCGACTTCAGCACTTAGATTGCCTCTGATAGGATTAACTTGAACTCATTGATTGTTCATTCTTCACAAAGTTCGGTTAAACTCTGGATCGTAAGGCATAAGTGCCTCACCCTAGCTCCGTGTACTTGGCATACACTAGAGTAAGAACCTAAGAGACACAAAAACAAAAAGAAAAAGTAAAATTAGGAAATAAGTGACTAAAGTTCAATAATGTAGTTAAAATAATTCTAAAAGCCAAATTCCCCGGCAGCGGCGCCAAAATTTGATACGCTCAAATTACACCTCCCTAAAGAAGCTTAAGCGACCGTTATCAAGTAAAGAACCCAACTTGTAGTCAAATTACTTCCAGAAACAAGTAATTAAAAGGGGGGGGGGATTTGTAAAACAAATTGTAAGAATTCAGTAAGTGATCAGTAAACAAAAGTCAATTTTGGTTGTTATCAAGATGAGAGAATTAACTAGGGTGTATGTGTTCCCCACAAGCTCATAACATAGTAATCCTAGTAATAGCAATCATTTCCTAGTGTACTACATGCAAAGTGATAAGCTAGGTATCTCTAAATCCTTGGTCCGACATCTAGAGAATTTCACCCCGCACCTTGATCCGGCAATGCGTGTATAATTTACTAACCCTTACCTTTACCTCATATTAGACATCACATCGATGTTTGGCCTAGTTATTACTTCGCACCAATCGACACTAGACTATTACATAGTATCACACTAAATCTATGTTGATAATTCTTTCCTTGTTGATTACCTCCTTGGTCTGGCTAGTAGCAACAAGGCGAGTTCTAATGTTGCGCACCATTAAACAGACTTTTTAACAAAAGAATTATCAATGCATGCAAAACACTATTCAAGAATTGCTTATTTACTATTCTTACTTTGTTATTCTCTCATGGTTCCCACAACCCTAGTTGTGGAGTTTAGTTACCCATAATCGTATGAACACAATTCATTGTTTTAGATGAAAGAATTATGAACTTACGTAAGAAGAATAATAAACCCAAAAATTTCAACTTGAAATGCAACACCAAAATTTTCAAAAATGAACTTAGGAAATTAAGAATTGCTAAAGTTGCAAGTTAATCTCCCCAAGTCATGAACTAGAGTAAAATTAATAAATTCTCACCCTCAAAAATGAGGTTTTCATACCCTATTTATAGAAAACAAATCCTAAAACAAAAGGGAAACAAAACAAGGAAATAAACCTGCTGGACGCGTCTCCATTCCACGAGGCTGACCTACGGTCTGTAAGTCGAATGACAGTCTGTATGTCTTTTCCGTGGCTCCATACTTAGCCAATTTGAAATCTTCAAAAATCCACCTTCCCTGTCAACTTCCACAAACCAGCAGCACGGTCCGTCAGTGAGACGACGGATCGTCAGTCAGCTCCGTCGCTTTATACTTAGATTATTTCAACTTAATTACCGGAACCACTCCTCTAATCACTTCTATGGAGCTGCAGGATGGATCGTAAGTCATTCGACGGTTCGTCATTCCCCACCGTGGTTCCACACTTTGTCAAATTTCCATGAGCTTCAATCTTCCTATGCATGGTCATCCCACGACCTTTATCTACGAGGCATCACTCATCCTACGGTCCCTAGGTGCCTCCGTAGGTGGGTATTTTTCAGCTTTTGCCTTAGCTACATCTTCATCTTTTAACGACTTTGTTTATTTCCTGAAATTACATAAAAAAAAACACATAAAACTAACACAAAAATGCCCTAAACATTCACAAATCCTAAGTGAAACGTATCAATAGCACCAAAAACACATGGTACATCAATAAGCTTGATGGATTCTGACCATTCCCCTATGTGTGAGGGAGGGATGTTGAATGAAGTATGAGAAACATCACTATTTTCCCATTTTTTAGTAATAAAGTTTGGCTTAATTGTATCAAATATATAATTTTGGTTGTTATCATTAAATGCACAACTCCTAGACTAATGCACTAATTAATGGAGTAATGTGACCAATTATATTAATTTATGAAACTTATGTTGTTGAATTTCTATAGAATTGTAAATGATATTGTAATCATCCTCTATGTGATTTCTGTGTTTATGCCTTTTGTCGTTTAGAGTGTTCCTATAATGACCTAACTCTTCATCGGACTGATAGTTTGGTCACCTGGTCATCCATTTCATTTGTTTGCAAAGTTTTATGCTTTGGAGCTTTTGAAGCCTAAATGGTTGATTTTGATCAAAAGTTTAGGAATATGGCATCACAATGCAATTCTAATGGTTTCATCAGCTCCACAAGGGTCATATTAGGCTAGTGGCATAGTTGACTCCTGTCCCGAGGCTCTCGGTGGGAGTCTGTGTCATTAGGGGTTTTAGCTTTTAACCTTTGGCCTAAATTTTACCTTAGTCAAAATTCTTAGTAAACGTGTCCGGGTGAGAATTATGTCAGCGAAATTAGCTCTGGATTGTTAAGTTTAGTCTAGAACAACCCTTCATCTTGATATCGAGGATCCTGAGCTAATTATGAACCCTCTTGTGGATTGGCTTAAAATAAAGTTTGGGTGTGGAACCCATTTTTTGTCGACATAACCTCAAATGAAAGTTTCAACAACTCTGTTGAGTTTCGAATGTCAAATTTGACTAGGTTGAATATCTAATTTGCATGCATAAGGTTTAAGTTGCCAAAAATAGCTAATGTACATCTGCTAAAGCAAGAAACATTTTTACTTTGTGTTAGTATGCAAAGGGCCACATTTATAGAGACCAATGAATCTATCCAATAAGTTTGTGGGATCCATATCCTATTTGTGATGGACTGGTTCCCTTCTCTCCATATTTGCAGGGAACCTTCATGTTCTTGATGCCCTGGTTCCTTACCATTCATGTTTGCATGACCATCTAAATGTTGATAGTCCATATTAATGGCCCTTGTGAGAATGTTTGCGAAGAAGGATTTTGTGTGGTCTTTATTTTTGAAGACCACACTTGGTCAATAAGGAATTATAATTTTACTTTGGTGATTTCTCCTTTGATATAGCTCCTATTTGAATGATTAAAAGTCTAGTAGGACAAAGATGCAACCCTAGCCCAAGATAGAGAGAGGTATCTAGAGCTATCAATGGACCCTCAAATAGCGCATGTTCCTATTCACCTATTGGGGCCAGGGCTAGCCCAACCACCACCTGGACGTGTTATGGATTCGAATCTCCAAACAACCATCATTCAACTTTTTATCATGCTTGGGGTTATGCATTAGGCTCCAGTGTCACGACCCAAAGTAAACCCTAGGTGTAACATGGCGTATAGAATCTCAAGAGGCCCTATATAAGCCATATAACATACATCATACTAGATAATAGAAGTAAAGAACTTAAAAGATAACATTTCATAAAAATGAGTTTGACAAAAGCAGAAGTCTAAACATAAGTTTCAAAGCCATCAATTACACCATAAGGGAAGTGATTGGGAGGTAACCCATACATCCCATACAAAGTCTGAAAACGAAAATCACATGAAAGCAATAAAAGAATCTTGGCCCTTGGATCATGAAGACTCTCCAATTTTCAGAATATCAAATGAATCAACTAGCCACGAGTATGGGGGATAGGAGCGTTGAACCCTACATTAGTGAAACAATGTATGCACAAGTATGCGTTAGTACGTGGAATGTACCAAGTATGATAGGAATGCATAAGAGTTATGAAATCATGCTAAAAAGAGTTTATATGACATTCAATTACCATGCTAAATCATAAAAGAACATGTTAGAAATCATAAGTCATAATCATGTTCAATGCAAGCTAAGCATCTTATAAAATACATGTGAGAAACTTTAGAAAGTAACCTAAGATCATTATTATGGGAAGTTTACCTTTAATCGACATGGACCATGAGGGCTATAACATGGAATATGGTGTCTATCCCACACAAAAAAAGGTATTTCCTTACTTGCCGAGGTAATAACCATAAACTTGCATCTAAACTGGACACATAGTTATTGGACATGGATTGCCACTTGTCCAGTTAGTGCTAAGCATGACTCCCATGAAATAGTCATTAATAATATTTATCTTATTATATATAGAAAGGCACATTTAAGTAGTCAATCCAAGATATAATTCATTTCAGAATAGCTCCTTAATCTTGATTCAAGTTAGGTGAGAAAACCTTTCAACTTTATGAATCTTTTTTGTAAAAAACAACTTCCACAATCTTTTTTTGAGTGGTATGTGAGAAATCCTTTCACAAAAACAACAATAACAGCGATGCATTACTCTCAAAGCAACCTTAAATCATTTATATTAATTTCATTAAGAAACATGGATATCTTCATAAGTTCATCTTTTATAGTTCATAAACTTCATCATATGATTATAGTCTAGAAATCATGGACCATGCATGGGTTCATGTAAATTCAACTCAAAATCATGTAATTACCTCAATTCATGCATGAAAAGATAGAAACAATCAATTGAATCATAATTGAAAAAGAATCCATGAAGATTGAATAAAACCCTAACTTCCATTGGAGAATCTAACTTGTAAAAAGTGTAGAATTTAGGAAACCTTTGGAGGAAAGGACTCAATAGGTGAATACGATCATACCTTATCAATCAATGGCCAAAATAAAGGGTAAATTGTAGCTCTTCAAGCCAAATCCTTGCTATCTCCTTCCTTAGTTCTTGAGAGAATTTTGGGGGTGATCTTGGAGGGGATTTAGGAATTTTAGAAAAGTGATTTATAATGAGTAGTTTTTAGGCTTAGAAGACTTATACTGGGCATAGAATTGGAATCAAAATGACCTTGTTTAGTCATTAGTCGATTAGGGAAAAGACTAAAAAGCCCTTAAAAATAACTACCGACCCCTATCTACGGTGTGGACCTATAGACTACAGACCCTACTGGTCAATCGTAGAAAATGATCAAAGTATCTTAAATGGCAAACTATTTGACGGATCCCATTTACGGTTCGTAGGTCTTTCTATGGTCTATACATGCCAATCGTAGAAACTAAATTTGATCTTTAAAATTTCACTATGTCTAGGGGTCATCTATGAGACCCATTTATGACTTGTACATGGAATTATGGGCCATCTTGGTGAATAGTAAAAAGGGTACTGAAATTTTAAAAAATAAATTATTTTCCCACGTTCTACGATTGCCATCTAAGACCCATAGAAAGTTCTACGGTCCATAGATGAGTCCTATAGACACAAATACCCACAAAAAATCAGCATTTTCCTTCTTTCCAAAATCTTAGGTGTTACAATATCTCTCCCTTGGGAACGTTCATCCTTGAATGGAATCCAAGACATCGTAAGGAGGGTAGGAAGAAGATCTAAACTACCAACATGAATGCAATCACATTAACTCACATATTCGAGGAGGAAAAATCGACTCCAAGCTAAAGCATAATCAAGGCCTATATGCAGCTCATACTCAAATGCACATATACATGGAGCAATCAATCAAGTTACCTCATTTTCTCGAAAATCAAAATTTTCAAAAGCATGCATGCATGAGGATATATGAAAATGACTAGAGTGGGGTCAGAGGGGAAGATATGGGGATAACATCACTTCATATCGGCCTCGGCCTCTTTAGTTGAACCCTTTACTCCTTGATTCCTCCATAACACTTTCATATATTCAATTTCCTTTGTAACACCTTAGACCTTAGCTCAGGCAGAACTGCAGAAAGTTTGGGAACCACAAAGGGGTCCACAAACCTTGTAAGGAACTACGGTATGTCACCCTCACTGAGGGTCACACCCTATGATGTTTGATGTAATCAAAGACACAACTTCTAATTCAAGTGTCAACGATCGCGTGCAGTAATATAACCCAACCGAATAGGTTGGTTCGAGTTCTAAGGGAGCACTTACTGGTCGAGAATCAAATAGAAAAGTAAAATTATGTTCTAATCAATCATAGCTATAAATATTAATGAGTAAAAACATGGTAAATCAAGGGGTGACATGAATATCAATTATCAATGGGGGGATTTGTATTCAACTAATTGGTAAAAATAGCGAAAATATAAAGATACGAGATAGGGAAACGAGATTCTTGGAATGTGATAGGAATATGGGATAAAATATACTATTGGGTAAATGTTATTGATAAGAAATCACCGAATATTTGTAACTAGGCTAGACTTTAGTAGGGGTAAATTCTTTCTCGAGCAACTTACCCCGAATCAACTCGATTTCTCTCGAACACCGAGTTGCAGCATTTAAGCACAGTCTCCGCATTAGCCCATTCACTCTCTCGAGCTGAATGTGTGGTAGAAGGTCTAGGATTCACTCTCTCGAGCTGAACCCACGATGACCCAATAACCACCGACTATCGATTTAGTAGGCTTAGTTTTAAAACCTCTCTCTCGAGCAAGCCAAAAACAATAAGATGAAATCATATTTACAACTACAATTCCATTAAGTTCAAACACAACTACTAAATGAAATAACATTTAAACAACAAATAGACTAACAATAAGCAATACCCACTAGGAAATCTAACCCATATTCACAAAATCACACCCCAAGAATTTGAATTTTAGCTTGACATAGAAAAAGTGAAGAAAATGATACCAAATCGAAATAACATCAACTGGGTATGATTTATATTCACTTCAAATGAGTCCAGAATGAAGAATCTCCAACACCCACTTCCAATTTCTTAGAGTTGGCAGTCTTCAAATCTTCAAGCACAAGAAAAATGTCTCCCAAAAACTCTAAGAACTAAATACTGAAATATTTTAAGTCTTCCTAAATTTCTGTACAACTTGAGTGATGAGGAACAAAATTAAATGAGTATTTATAGTTTTCGAAAATTTATGCTGCGAAAGATCACTCGGCCCAGTTAGTCCGAATCGCCGATGCACTCGGCAATCCGCCCTTTGGTCTGGTTCATTGCCTTTTAGCGTTTTCCTTCAACATCTTTGCATTTTGAATCATTGGGCGATATGGTGTTACTTCGCAGAAATGTTTGGCGACGCGCCGACTGCTCCCTTTCATCGCCAACTTGATCTTTTCCTTCAGGGCTGAGCACACTAGAACTTTGGGCGAGCTTAAGGCCATTCGGCGACTCGACAAATGCATTAGGCGATCTTCATGCCGTCTTTTCTTCCTTCTTTCAGCTGCTTTATTCCTTTTTGCTCGATAGCGTCCATTCTTTGTATCTCAAGTTAAATAGTTGAAATTTAAGGATTTACATCAGATATTGAGACAAACTATTCATTTGAGGACACTAATTCAATCAAAATATAGCCCTAAATGAGTCCAAATTGTGGACTTATCAACACCCCCAACTTAAACTTTTGCTTGTCCTCAAGTAAAACTCAAGTTCAGCAGTTCAAAAAGGATGTCTCAAACAGTGCTACATAAGGCTCAATCATGAATGCACACATAAGACACAACTTACTCATCGAAGGATCAATTGTGTACTCAAAGATTCAAGTTGTGACACACCATTATAAAATAATCTCAAGCTTACTATACTTTCTTTAAATGCAAGTTCAAGCTTAACAAAGGAAATCAAATACCCTCACACAAATAATGAGTCCATCTTTACACACAATGGTTTAATCATTTAAAGTTCCGGAATCAAATGCAATGCTCACACTCACAAAGAAGAACACTATGCATGATTTCACCCATAGGTTTGCCCTTATTTTCCAATTGATAATTGTTTCAGCTCACTCAAGATGAAAAAGGTCTTTTCAAGGCTTGTAAAGGGGCTCAGTGCAAATGTATGGTCATTTAGGTTCAGTGACTTTTATCCTCATCAAATGTGGTGCTCACAACACTTCCTTTCCTCTTCTTTCATCATTTTCTTTAGTGCTCTTCAGTCATCCCATTATTCATTTTCCATGGATTGTTCGAAAACCCCATTTCTTTTGTACTTTATTCCACGACTTTTTCTTTTTCATTCTTTTCTTCTCTTTTTCTCTTTGTTTTTGTATGGAGGGGTTCCATTTTTCTCAACACCATGGGTTAAAGGAGACTTTCCTTGCACTTCTTGACTTGCCCTTTTCTTTTCACCACATCCCCAACTTAGGCTTTTTTCTTAAGTTGGCTATTCAATCAACCACAAATCAACAGGATTATAGGTAGTGGATTAAAAGAGGTCATGTTTTCATCAAGTTTCTTACAAAGAAAGGTAAGGCTCAAGGGGTCTTCAAAAGAGGTTCACACACACTCACAAGGTAGGCCACAAAACAGGTATATGTCAAATTGGCTCACACTCTTTGAAGTTGCCTAAGATCATATCAAGGGATAGTCTTATTTAGTCGACCGGACTAACGGGGCAAATTCTAGGTGTTATCATGCATGGTTTACAATAAGCTCATACACAAGGCATTGAAACCAGAGTCAAACAAGATGGTACACTTTCTCTAGTCAACGCTCATCACAAGAGACTCGATTCGATAATTGGCTAGTGACAACGAGATGCAAAGAGTTCACATATTGTCTATGTAATTTCACTTGGTCTCATTGTAGCCGCACATTCATTTTTGTTCAATTATGAGCACTATTTGAGTCATCGATATAGATCAAAACCGAGACTCAAATTTGCAAGAGAACAGCCACATTCAACACATACAAGAGGTGGCAAAACTTTTTCAAAAGGCTCAAAAATTATTTGCAATTAAAAGCAAGGAGCCACAAGCTCAAACCTTCCACAAAAAGCAGTATCACACAAATTTAGCACAAAGCCCAAATAGAAAAACAAAAGATCAATCACAAGGTAAAGGTGGGCCTCACACCACCACAAATTAAATTATTTTTCCTCAAATGTAAATAAGCTAAACATATCCATAAGTCAAAAGAAGTAAAAGACAGAGAAGGAGGTAAATAGGGGATCATGTCTAAGCAGTTGCTCCATCTGTCTAGGCATCAGTGCCCGGTTTATTGGTTTGGACTTGGGTCTTAGTACACGGAGTCACCTTAGAAGAGCCAGCTCCACTAGAGACAGCAAACGGTGTATTTGCTAGGGAAGCTTGCACAACCGCATCTATCTTTGCCGCAAGGATATCAATGGCAGTGCTCCCTGATGTGACAACATCAGTCAAAGCAGCCTGAATCATGTCAGGAATGGAGGTTTCTAGTCTGGCAGCCCGACGATCAGCATAATAGGTGAGCTGTCCCATCCAGAGTAATGATGTATGATTGATCGGAGTCTAGGAGATAGCAATAGCAGCCGATCTAGGAGGTAGCGCAACAACAAAAGAACCTGAAGAGGAAGTAGCAGTAGTTGTACATGAAGGCCCAGAGGCCAGATTAAGAAAATATGCTTTTGCAGGTATGGAGTTTGTGTCTATAGCTGGGGAAAGGTCTACCGGAGCTTCCTTCTGCTTCTTCTCTGCCTGATCCTTAAGATACTCAACTTCAATCCTCTGGATATCAGTGGAGGAAGTGGGAATCATTTCCACATCCTTCTTGGCATCTTTAGGTACCTGAGCACTACACAACTCGGTGATCAATACAGGAAAGGGAAGTGAGGTCTGGCGCTGCCTTGCACGCATAAGCATCTCTGAAGCAATGATCGTTCCCAATTTTTCCTTTGTTCCCTTAATAAGGAAACCTAAGCAGGCTGCTTTTGCGTGGTGAAGGATAGATTCATTCTGTGAAGGCATGATCGTGTTGCTGATGAAGCCAAACCAATACCTTGCTGCCATATCTAGGTCCTTCTTCTAGATAACAACCCCAACCTCAAACCACTTAGGAGTTCCGTCTAATATTACCAGGGCAAACCATTCTTTCATATCCTATGGTTATTTCCTTCTGATCATAAACTGACAGTTGCCCTGAAGTGTCGCGGTGCATCCCAGAATGATATTTATAGCATGAGAGTCACGTGGTATCAATGCACTATACGCACTGTAGAATTCTTTGACCCACCTTGGCATATACGGGCCATGGGGCTATGTGAAAATCTGTATGTTATGAGATTTCAGATATCTCATAATCTCGGGGTACCTATCAATCACTCCATTCGTGGAGATATGCTTTTCCTCAAGAATTGTCCTTGCTCCCTCCATCTTTAATCTGTTCATTGACTTGGGAGGAGGACCCTGTATTGGTTGTGCAAGCATAGTTACCTGCTCTGTAACTGGAGGAGAAGAAATAGTGGCTTGAGGAGTTCTAATCCTAGATGGATCATTCATCTTTTTGGAGCGTAGTTCGGCTCTACGTGGTATGATCGATTTATCATCAGCAGAAGCTATAGATTGGTGCTCCTGGTGTTAATCCTCACCTTCATAAGCATTGAGGTGTGTGGCGTATGTGCTGTCACTGTCGGAGCTGACATCTGGTGATTCATGTGCCTTCTTTTTGCTGTTACATTTCCCATCATTTGTGCATAGTTTTGTGGCCTTTCCCACAGATTCAGCTATATCCTCATTTAGTATAATCCCCTGTAACGACACTAAAAATGAACTAGTGAAACTAGAGGCTAACTTGTGTTCGTTTGTGTTGTCCCGAGCCGTAGTTGAGGTATTTAGGGGTTAGACGTCAAGGTACGACTTCCCAAGGACCACCCTAAGGGTCCTCCTCGAGGACCCTAAGTATAAACCCCAAGACCCGAAGGAAACCACCAAGCTGCCAAAATATTGTGAACCACGGAAGCAATCCACGACCAGTAGATTGATCTACGACTCGTGGTCTTGCTCCGTAGGTAAAGGCCCCAACGGAGCAGCCTCTGAACCAAACGACGAGGTGATAGTATGGGGCGTCAAACCATCCATGGTCCGTGGATGGGGACCCGTCATTTGGCACCTGCAGTCTAGTTTAAGTTCTGCCTTGGTGGGGATGAATTGGTAAATTCACCCAAAGTCTTTTAAAGTGCATGGACAGTTGTTATAGGTGTTTTAGCATATTTTAAGAGTATTAAAACATTAAAAACCTCATTTAGATTTCATCTCTCAAATCAAACCCTTCTCTCCTAAAAAGTTCTCTCTAGAAACTCCATTGGAGATCAAGGTCAAGATCAAGCTAGGGTTGAGGATTTCAAAGTGTTTCTTCTTCAATTTAGTGGGTTTATTCAAGTATAAGGTATTTTTATCCTTTATCTAGGGTTATTTTTCACCTTAGAGTCAATGCCAAAGATGTTTTTGACGTTTTCAACTTTCACCAAAAACCTAGATTTTACTGAAACTCATGGGTTGTTGCATCAAAAATTTTCAAATAATAAACTATGATTATATTGATGTTTAATTGATGATTTAAGATTATTTTACTCTATGAACCCATGATTTCTCTAAATTCCTATATTTGGCCTTAAGAAGTGGGTTTATTGATTATGAATGAATGATGATGGATTTATGTGTAGATTGATTTAGATTATTTGTTTGTATCATTAACTATGTCTAATTATGGTGAATTGTTGGTGATGTGAGGATCATGGATTGGAGAGGTAAGTTCGAATGGAATCATGTTGAATTGTTTAGAATGATGATGAATTGGATATCGAATCATGTGAATATTCTTATATCTTATTGTATGTTGTATCTATGGGTTGAGATAGAGTTATATTGATATAAAATTATGATCTATTGATGTGTGATCCACTTATGGTGGAGGTGTTTGCTTGTTGGTTATGCGCATGTGAATTTCAATGTTGGAATGAGGATCTTGTATAGATTGTGTATGTGTGGTGATTGATAGTATATTGTCTCTCTCTCTTAACACTCATGAATGTTGATAATGAATGTGAAGGATTTACATGTGATTCAATTATAGAATGATAAACATGTATTCAATGTATTAGTATTAATATTGAAAGGCTATTTTCTCAATTTGGCACTCATGAATGATAATGATGAATGTGAAGGGTTCCTATAATGTGATTGATTGAATCTAGAATTAGTAGGGTTATGCATCATTTACTAAATTGATGAATGTGTCTTGACTTGTTGAATATGAATCGATACGCTACGACATTCCATTCATATATGAGTGATGAATGTGTCTTTACTTGATGGATATGAATTGATATGATTTATGCTTTCTTTTCATAAATGATCTAATGTAAAGAAGACTCTAGAATCGATAAGCTAGTGGCATTCCTTTCTTAATGAGACAGTGTACCATGAATCGATAGGCTAGTGGCATTCCTTTCATGAGTATATGAATGTAATGAGGGACCATGAATCGATAGGCTTATAGATTTCCTTTCATGTGGACCCTAGAGCTATCTTTGAATGTACCATGGATAGATAGATTTATAGCATTCCTTCCTTGGTAATGATGTATCATGGGTCGATAGGCCTATGGCATTCCTCCCTAATACACTAATGTAATGTGAATGAAATAATCTATGGGAATGTAGGCTAAGCACCGAGTGGATAAGGTAAGACGGAAACTCTCCCAATGTTAGGCTAGGGTTCCAATGAACATCTTCCTATCCCATAACTATGTTCCCGCATAGGATATTAGCAAGTGGATCCAATGTACATCCAAGCTAATACTACCAGTCTTCCTTTGGCAAGGAGACCACCTCTTTACGGTGTGGGGAAGACACCAGATTCCATGTCTAGCTTGCATGGTCTATGTCGGTTAAATGATTATTCCCATCATGTGAGATGTGCACTCTAGTTACTACAAAGTGTAGGTAGTAGTATGGGATGCTATATATACATTGCACGAGAAGGCTTTAAAGGTGCTATAGTAAGTTGTCTAAGTCCTAATGACTAAATGTGTGAAAGTGCTCTAAATACATGAAGGTGTCCTAAATGAATCTAATGAAGATTATTGACTTATTTTCTAAATTAAATGATGGATGAGTAGCTTATACGGATGAAATGAGATACTTAGCATGTTATGTTGAAATATAAAGGTTCTTGTCAATTGTAGCCTTGAGGAATACCTAGGTGTGGTATGACGGTAGTATGGGCTGCCACTTCATGTCTTACTTAGGTGTGTCTTAGGGTAACTTTAGATGGAGGTCGTAAGATCATGAAATGACTTACTTGATGAACATGCTTATGTGTTCTATGTGTACTGGTTGAGCATGATTACTTGTAATGTGAAGCATGGTAAATGGTAAGTTCACTTTTGGTGACCATAAGGTGGTGCCTTGGTGTGGATGGTGGTATGGGATGCTATCCATACATTGCACAAGGTATAGCTTGAGGGTTACTTGAGGTGGAGGCTCCAAGTGAAGGTAAGGGTTTATATGTGACTTTGTTCAAATGTGTATTATGTGACTTTGTACGTTGGTTGCGACTTATATTATGCCTCTTGTATCAATGATCATGAAGTTTTACAAAAATGGCACAAAAGCATGACTTTCCACTAAAATGTCCCTTTTCAATCATGTTTTTGCATAGTCATCATACTTAGTACATCTAATGTGCTAACCCCATTCTTTTCCCTTTTTACCAAAGTGTAGGCTTTGGAGATGTTGGTGTTCTATGCTTGAAGGATAGGTTTCTAAGGTGCTTGAAGATGAAGACTTGGTGAGTCCTCATAATTTTGAGGACAAAATCCAATATGTTTCTTTTATGTCTTTTAATTTTGTTAAAGCTTTTTGTATGGGCTAAGTCCTAATGTTGTGCTCAAACTATTAGATGGTTTGAGACGTAGTGTATAAAGTCTACAAAGTCTTTCCGCTTGCAATTTAATGAAAATGTCTTCGATTGTACAGAAAGTTTTTAATTGTTCTCTATTTTTCAAGTATCTTATGCAATGAATAAGTTAAGAGGCTTTTATTAGACCTTTTGGGGTCGAGTACGTCATGCTACGATTAGGGGGTGCTCTTGGTCGTGACATCCCCTTTGCTTACCCTTGGAGTGGCACATTTCTTCCTGCAACTTTAGGTCTGGCCATCTCTAAAAAACATTGGGAAAAGTTCAAAAATCACTCGGTTAATAATACAGAAACACAGTTTCAGACAACCTCGCCGAATCGCTTTGGCAGGCTTGGCTGGGCTCACCGAAAGGATTGACTTCAAATTCTAGGCAAGTCGTCGAAGGGAAAGGTCTTTTGGAAATTCGCTAACCATTTTCGATGAGCAAGAATTAGCTCGCTGAAAGTTATAGTGCGAAAAGGGTTCAGGGATGCAGACAAAGGGCGATCAAGAATACCTTCAGCGAGTCGCCGGGTGCTTTTGGCGACCTCAGGCTTCTCGATGAAAGTTACAGAATTCAACTACTCATCTAGCATGAAATTAAAGGCGAGATGGGGACATTAGATGAAATGCCGAGTGGTTCGGTGAGCTCCACCCAGCTCGCCAAACGACCCGATGTCTCTACCTTCAACCCAACTTCTTGAATTCAACCCCACAACCCCCGAAAACAAAATCAACTAGTTAAATTAAGCTCATAGAGATAATACCCATTATCCCAGGATACTCAGACTTCTCCCGGTTTTGCCAAATTTGGCCATTTGATAGGGTGACTACTTATTCCCAGTCAGCTTTATCTGAGCCTGAGGATGACTAGCCTCTATAGTCCTGGTGGTGTGAGTTCCAAACCAGATCTCGCCCTGACTCAACAAGAGTCCCTTCAGTTCCCACATCAGCAGACTCTGTGACAGTTCTGCCACATCCCGTGGCTCCTGTGCCACCAGTCATCCCTCTTCCTAGGCTTCTCAACAGATTGAAAGGCGATGGTTTGTGAACCATCCTCGAGGAGAAGATGTTAAGCAAAGAGGTCATGAAGGGAAAATACTCTGATGTGAGGGACACCCTCCACTACCATAGGTTTGATTAGTTTACCAAGCCCTGAGGCCCTTACATTCCTTCATAGGTATGGAGTTCTATCCAGCCTATGGTGACTTGGTCCCAAAGAGCAAGAAGCAGGCGAGCGAATTCAGATCGGTGAAGTTTGTCATGTTACGTGGAAAGGAAGTTAGGTGCAACAGTGAGTACATAAACACCGTACTGGGTAGAACTCTGCACTCTACGCACCTTTATGATGCATTGCATGTTGCTCAGTCCTTAGATAATTTGAAGGGCTAGATGGCACCTTTAATTTTTTATACCACCCTGAGGTGGATTGAGGCGGAGCCCCTATTGCGAAGAGGGACTTGAGTGTTGCTACCCGGTTCTGGTTTGGCTTTATCAGAAGCACCATTATTCCATCCCAAAACGAGTGTTTCTCCATCATCCTAAGGCGGCATGCCTAGGGTTTATCTTATCCAAGAGGCTTATTGACCTAGGCCTTATAATTGAGACGGAAATGGCCATGAGGACCAAGCAGAGGCAAACTTCCTTGCCATTCCTGGTCCTGATCAGTGAGTTATGCTGACGTGCCGAAGTGTCCCAGGATGACATGAGAGACATTGAGGCCGAGTATACTCGTGAGGAGGCTGATAGGAGTAGAGCAACACCGACAGATACTTCTTCGGAGGTTAATATTGATTCGATACCTGCAGAGGCCTCTGTACCTACTTCGTACTCTAGGCCTTTTGGTGTTTTTACCCCTATCTCTTCTTAACATGCTCCAGGGCCTAGACGTGACATGGCGAATGAGGAACCCGAAGGAACCCCAAACAAGCCTCTCAAACTTGTCATCACACTTCATCAGTCGCGGAAGTACATTCAACATTAATTAACGGGAAATAGGGACTAAGGGCAAACCATT
>JAJOOE010022957.1:0-21224 GCA_036250405.1 Solanum raphanifolium | reverse complement strand
GTTGATCAAGCTTTTGCTAATAGTTCTAAAGAAGCTACAACTTTTAACTCTAATAATGAAGAGAATTTGGGGAACAAAGGCAAGTGGATTAAGGCTGCTAGGCACGGTGTTGGGAAAGATGGATTGTTGGGTTCGCCTAATGTAGTTGTGGCTAAATAAGACAACTACACTGCAAAAAATTCCAATAACAAATGGACTTTGGTCTACTAAAAAATGGCGGTTCTAAGTCCTCATGCAATCAAATTTTGCACCAAAAGGTTCTGCAAAGGTTGAGTTTAATAGAAGCATCATTGTAGTTGAATGTACTAAATTTGACGTGTTGCGAGATGAGATTATTAAAAACAAGAGAGGATACATGGTACAAATGAATTATCTGCTGAAATTTGGAGTACTTTAGGCAAATCTCAACCTGTTACTGGTGTACTTCAGCGCACACACCAAGTTCTGTCCAGTTTGAAAAAGACGTTAATAATTTGGGCTTTGTTACTTGAGACTTGAATAATAATACGAAGCATGTTAATTAACAAGTTGTTTTGACATATGAAAATGAGTTCATTGTTACAAAGAAAATAGCTAGTAAAGATATTAGTCCAAATACACCTATCACGGTTCTTTCGGATTTGAGAGGAGGCTAAAAACGATTTGAATGTTTTTAAAGAAAAACAAGGAAAATAAGTATTTTTGTATGGGTAGATTTAGTTGACGAAAAGGAAAACTTGACTTCACCTCTTATGAGTAAGTTAAGTCCTCAAGCATCCGAATTTGTGCCTACAAGTAAGGCAAATCCTTCTATGGCAGTGACAATTGATAACTTTAAAAAAAGGTTTAGCCATGATATTGACTTAGAAATTGACATGTCTGATGGGGAAGATGAAGAGGATATGTTGGACATATACTTTGATAAGCTGGCCAAGGAAGAAGATCTCTCATCTAGGCAACAAAGAAGTGGAAGAAACAAAAAAAAAAAAAAAACAGAGACATGGAAGGGAGCATGTTGAGATGGTAATGTGACTTAGGAATTTATTCCAAGGCACCTATTAATGAGACTAACAAAGCAAAATCATATGACAATGTCAACAACTTTAACAAGATCCAATAAATCCAAGAAGAATTGATGAACTATCAAGTGTTTGTTGGAAAAATTTGAAAAAGAAAACAAATAGAAAACAACTCAGGTTACTTTAAACGGGCAAACTATCTTTGTAGTTCACACACACGCACGCACGCACATGCACACATACACACACACACATACACATATTTGAGGCTGATAACTCAACTTTATTCTTCATTTTTATATTCATGCATTACTTAAGTATCTTCATTTATGAACGATATGCATTAAGTAGTACAAGTTTATTATCTCATTATGATTAGAAAGGTAAGGCAAAGCCCCCATTGCTTGTGCTATTCTCTTTTAGGCTTTTATTTTTATTTATCAATAAAAAAAATAGCCCTACGCACTCTGCCTAGTGGATTAAAAAAAATAAAAAAAATATAACGATATACATTAGTTTGGTTAAGTAATTGCAGATTTGCAGTAGTAAAATATATGTTACCGTTTTCTAATTTGCAGAATGTTTTAGATTTATTTTTAGTTTAAATGATATATTTCAGATTGCTTTTAAAAAATCATTAGAATATCTGTGAACATTGATGAACTATTGGATTAAGTTTTCCAGATCATGTCAAATCCTTGCACCATACCCACACACAAATTAAATTATTTTATTTGGACCCGTCCCGCTTCTGTCCCGCACCCACATATAGTCAAATCCACTTGACCCCGCCCGACCCCATATATGTGTAAACATGTCCCGCCCCATTGTCATCCCTATTTCTTATAAACTATATTATAATATGAATATATCTCTGAAAATTAAGAAACTCTGTTTTAAAGTTTACCCATTAATTCATGTTTGTATGTTATATTTGACTTCTTTGTCCTAAATACCCCTCCTTAATGGATGAAACAGATTTCCAGTGAACATCAAAATTACCATTCAATGAAAGCCCTAAATTCAACTCCAAATTTTCATTCTCTACATTTGAAGTTCCTATGTTTTCTTCAGCTTTCTCCATGTTAGCAAAATCTAAAAACCGAGAAAGCTATTGAATTTCATACTAAAAAAATTATAAAATGGAAAAAAAAACTCAATGAAAGTTTCAGTTCAGAGAAACCATTAAACCATTTGGAAGCTTATAAAAGAGAAAATTTCTAGGTGGGAAGGTAGAAAACACATGAAGATGTATTTCATTTCCATGGGTTTAGTAAAATAACAAAATAGCCCTTGGAAAGTAACACATGGTTTTTCTAGGAATAGCCTGACCACGTGGTTTAACAAGGACTTTGGAAATTGAACACTAGAGGTAACCGTTTAATAGTGACACATGTCACTTATATATTCAGTTTATAATTTTTTTTACCACTTTCAAAAGAGGAAAAAGTTGAATGTATTTTTATACTGTATTTTATTGCTCAAATTTATTAAATGTAATATTATCCCATGATTTTTACTTTCAACATTACTGAATTTAATAGGGTAAATAGTAAAAAAATTATTTGTTTAGGGCCTAATACGTGCATTTTCATGAGTTTTCAAAATTATCATCGTGTCAAATTTTGTCCATCAGATGCATGTATGTGACATATCTAGTTTTTAAATATATAAAAAGAAAAATAATAATTATATTTTAAATGGATATAAAAGGAAAGTAGATCTGACAAATTGAAACGAGGGTGTATACCTTTTTCAAATATTTAAAAAGTAAGATATTACGTCCATGATGATTTTAGCATGACATCAACAACCTATTTAGGAATAATAATCAACTAATAACCATTAATGACATAATTATCTTGAATGTCTTGATCTCATTGATTAATTTATTTATATATATATTCTATCTATGAACAAAAAATTCAGACAAAAAATAGAAAAAAATTAAATGGTTCACACCATGGACACTATATAAGTAGTGTGGCATTAGCCCTTTAATGAAAACATACAAACAACAACAAAAAAGAAAAGAATCAAGATTTTGAAAGGGAAACCAAAGTCTATATTGTGTATGTCTCCTTTTTCCTAATTTCATTTCTTAAGTTTTGTGTTTTAATTTTGATGAATAATTTTGTTTACTAAAATACGGGACTGTGAACTTAAAGTTTAAATGCCTTATTGTCCTTTCTTTATGGTTTATAATCGCCTCAAACTATAATTATATACTATTAAATGGGATAATCTTAGTAGCATTGACTACTAAGTTTTCACTTTTTTGGTGAGATCAATTCCTCACCTTAATTGTAATCTCCTCCTTTATTTTCCCTTTTTGAACCCCTATTTTTAAATTAAAAATATATTAATAAATATCATATATTATCACATTAAAAAAGAATGAACAAAAAAAGAAACAGAAATTGTCTATAGAAATTATAGTTACAAGTAAATTTATTCTCAGTGTTGATGTTTGATAATTTCCACCCCTTCTTAGCTCTCTGTTGTTTCTCAACAAAAGAGAAGTGCATCATGACTTGCTGGGTGTTAAATTGTGTAAATGAAAAATGAACAGTTGAAAATTTTATGAATAGTTGTTATTTTTTTGAAGAATTGCACTTTTCTTGTGACTTTTTGGAAAGGTTGTGACTATTCCGAAGGACTGTGATGATTCCGAGGGGTTGTGACCTTTCCGATAAGGCATAATAAGCATGTGTTTATGCTATTCTTTGTTGTCTATAAATACATGGGTTTCTTCACAAACAAATTCAAGTGTATTCTTTTTATGGTTGAGTGGTTAGCTGACGTTGTGATTTCAAGTAGCAATAGTAATATAGTTTGAATAACATGAGGAACCAAGACCAATTCCCTAGCAACTGTGAAAGTCAGCTTATTGAAAACTCAGCTCAGAAAAAAGCGAAGATTGAGACAGAATGTGAAGAAATTGATAGGATTAGTAAGCTACCTCGTGATCTTATTATCAAAATTCTTTCTTTATTGCCCATAATAGATGCGTTCAGAACAACTATTCTCTCTAAAGATTGGCAATACTTGTGGACTTGTACCAACAACATTGTATATGACAACGAGGAGTATTGTCATTCAGATAGTTCGATAGTACACAAATTTATTTCCTTAACGGATAATGTACTACCTCCCCTTAGCTGCTATACACTTAAAAAGTTTAGTCTAAACTTTGTGTTCAAATATGATGATGGTGTGTCTTATTTTCCGGTAATTGACAAGTGGCTTGAGTTTGCTGTGAATAAGAAAGTGGAGGATTTACACTTGAATATACGGTATACTGTTTATCCGACGGATCATGACCAACCCTATAACATACCTGAAGTTCTCTGTAGTAGTTCATCCATTCTAAAACTCAATTGTGAGAATTGCAGAATATTTGAAGATTGTGTACTAAATTGGACATCTATGAAGAGTTTGACGCTGGAAGATTTGTTTCTCCGGGATGAACACATTAAGCAAATAATGTCAAATTATCCTCAATTGCAATATTTGAGGCTACGTGAATTTTGTGGTTTTAATCGTTTGCACATGACTTCTCCAAAATGTAGGCGACTAGAATTGATCCATCACGGTCATCCTTACGGGGATTGGTATTCATTCAAAGGTGATACATGTTGCTTTGAAATTGTTGCTCCATATGTTGAACATTTAACGATTTCTGGGGTTTTTAATGATACGAGAATTAAGTTGAGGGACTTTTCATCTTTGAACCATGCCAATCTTGATCTCTACTGTGATGAATTTGATGAAATGGATGAGAAGATAGTGAAAGATATTTTGATAAGCGTTCGTTGTGCTAATGAACTAATACTCTCATCCTAGTTTATCAAGGTTAGTTATCAATCCCAAATGTTTCCAGTCATTTTATGTTGATTGTGAATAGATCTCCTATTTTATATGTTGAATCATTCTTCTGTTTAGGTGATTTCCATTTTGATGTTGGAAGAGGAAGACATCTCTTTACCATTGTTGGAATGCAAATGGTTGATAATAAGTTCTTGTATTTCAAAATTTCCGTTCCCCCTTCTAGACAACCTCTTAAGTTCAATTCCTAAGTTGGAAAATTTGATGATATTTCCTAATAGGACGGTATGTTTTCTATTATTTTCTTACATCAGGATATCTTTATGTCAAATGTACATTGATCCCCTACAACTACAACGACTAACCTGATTTGTCCTTCTTTGGTATCTATAGTATTACCCCTATTATGAAGACGAAGAGATTGATTTGTCGGAAGACAAAAAGTACCTCTCCATTGAAGAAAACATATTCAAAGTTTCCTTACACAATTTGCACAATGTCAAGGTTATACCATTAAGTTGTCATACATACACATCTGACGCAACAGAGCTCCATCAATTCTTGAAGTTCTTACTTGAGCATGCAGTAAATCTGGAGAAACTGGTTATAGTGCCAGACCATAACGATTGCAACATTTGTTCTACTAATATTTCAAATCTGATGAAGTATTTGTTACCTTTTCCAACAAGTGCAATTATTTCCTTAGGACCAGTAAGTCATAATGTTTTCTATTCCAAGTTTGTTTGAAACTCTATAAAGTAATTTCTTTAGTCACTTTTTAATGTGGAAATATCATTTGATGAAGTTACAAGTTACATTCAGCAGGATACCTTTCTAATCTTTATTTTTATTTATTATAAACATGCATGAATATTTCTAGATGATGTACAAGTCATAAATTTAAGATTGTATCCAAATGAAGCGGCTAAAAACATAAATATGTAGCTTCCATTAATTAAAGTAATTAAAACTTAATTATGTGCCAGCCATCAATTAGCACAACAAAATTACTTTCTCATCCCTTAACCTAAGGTTTGTGTTCATAAAAAGAAGAGCTGGTTGACATCTCCCCGTACAAGGATGGAAACAACCTTCAGGTTTTACCTGTTACCACACATCCGTTTAAGGAAATCCAACTTGGTGGGACTAAAAAAGAATGTGAATCAGTGGATGCTACTACATTTGTATACAACAACTCTAATCTGAAAAGATTATGGAATAGAACACTACAAAAAACACCTGATTTGTGGAGGCTTAATTTCGAGATTACAATCAACATCCGCAAATTGTATCGAATTAAGGGGATTTCTGTACCCTCTGCTAATTTAATTAAATTTGCAGGGAATTAAGGGGGTTTCTATACCCTTCGCTTATTTTATTAAATTTGTAGCGGTTAAAACCTCTGCTACACTTTAAAATAAAAAAAATAGCTACAAAAATTAAACAAATAGATATTTTTAAGAGGTGGTGCTTGTCTTCTAAGAAAAAGAATTGAAAAGAAAAGTAAACTCTATTTCTCCTTAATGAACAGTGAACGCTCCCATTTCACTATAATTTCTTTCTTACACCGCTTTTCATACCTATAAAAATCTCTAAGGCTTTGCTTCTTTCATCTCCTTCAATGACGATTCCTCTTAAAGAACTGACAATGACATTGCCACGTTGATGATCTCTGTTAAACAGTGGGAGGAAGATTGATTCTTTGATCGCTTGAATAAGAAGGGCATCACGTTCTTCCTCCGCTGCCATTGATGGAACCACAATCAATCTTAAATCATAGAGGCGGAGGGTTAAGAAAGAAGAAATAAAATGACATGTTTGATGGGGAGGATGAAGAGGATATGCTGGACATATACTTTGATAAGCTGGCCAAGGAAGAAGATCTCTCATCTAGGCAACAAAGAAGTGGAAGCAACAAAATAAAAAAAAAAAGACATGGAAGGGAGCATAGTTGAGATGGTAATGTGACTTAGGAATTTATTCCAAGACACCTATTAATGCGACTAAGAAAGAAAAATCATATGACAATGTCAACAACTTTAACAAGATACAATAAATCCAAGAAGAATTGATGAACTATCAAGTGTTTGTTGGACAAATTTGGAAAAGAAAACAAATAGAAAACAACTCAGGTTAATTTAAACGGGTAAACTATCTTTTTAATTCACACACACGCACGCACGCTCACGCAAACGCACACGCACACGCGCACACACACATTTGAGGTTGATAACTCAACTTTATTCTTCATTTTTATTTTCATGCATTACTGAAGTATCTTCATTTATGAAGGATATGCATTAAGTAGTAGACGCTTATATCCCTCATTGCTTGTGCTATTCTCTTTGAGGTTTTTGTTTTTATTTATCAATAAAAAAACTAGCCCCAGGCACTCTGCCTAGCGGATTAAAAAAAATAGAATGATATGCATTAGGTTAGTTAAGTAATTGTAGGTTTGCAGTAGTAAAATACATGTTACCGTTTTCTAATTTGCAGAATGTTTTAGATTTATTTTTAGTGTAAATGATATATTTCAGATTGCTTTTAAAAAATCATTAGAATATCTCTGAACATTGATGAACTATTGGATTAAGTTTTCCAGATCTTGTTAAATCCTTGCACCATACCCACACACAAATTATATTATTTTATTTTGACCCGTCCCACAATGTCCCGCACCCACATATAGTCAAATCCACTCGACCCCACCCGCCCCATATATGTGTAAACATGTCCCGCCCCATTGTCATCCCTATTTATTATCAACTTTATTATAATATGAACGTATCTATGAAAATTAATAAACTCTTTTTTAAAGTTTACCCATTAATTCATGTTTGTATGTTATATTTGACTTCTTTGTCCATTAGATAACCAAAGCTTCAATTGGAAGATCACTGATTGTTGTTTTTATTTGATTCTAATTCAATTGGAATCGGTGGGACCCACTTCACTACAAAAAAGCCTGGTTTGTGGAGGTTTAATTGCGGGGTTACAATCAACCTCCACAAATTGTATCGAATTGAGTGGGTTTCTATACCCTTCTCTCATTTTATTAAATTTACAGCGGTTAAAACCTTCACTACACTTAAAAATAAAAAGATGCAACTACAAAAATTGAAAAAAGCACCCACTTCACTGTACTTTCTTTTTTACACCACCTTCCATAGCTACAAAAATCTATAGGGCTTTGCTTCTTCCGTCTCCTTCAATGGAGATTATTATCCTCTTACTGTAGTTGTACTTGTCATGCCCCTAGACTATACCCTGGACGTGGCTGGCACTCAGAGACCATTGTTGGCCCCCAAGCGAACCCTTGGCTTGGCTCAATACTCAGCGGAAGACTAACTCAGTTGAAATAGAAATCTCAAAACAAACTCAACTCATAAGGATATCATTAATAAGATAGTTTAACTCAGTATACTCTGAAAGTACTCAAAACATAATTGTTCAACTCAGGTCTTTAAAACATCACAAGGGAGATGGGAAAAGACTTCTCAACTATTACTGTCTATGAAGCCTCTAATAACTATGATAGATGCCGGGACAAGACCCATGACATCTTAATAATACTAAAAATAGAAGTGGAATGCTCCGAAATCAAGGAGGCTCACTAAAGCAACTCTAGAACTGCTAGTGGTATCAATGGGGTGCCTGTTGATGACCCTGAATAGTTGTAGCTGCATCATGAAATGATGTAGGCCAAAAATAGTGTCAGTACATTGAATGTACGAGCATGTAAGAGGGAACTCTAAAAAACAGACATAAGCTTGAACTGAATAAAAAGGAAGAACAAATTCACCTTATCTTAACTCAACTCAAGGATACTCGACTCAATTCAATATAAAAGAAACAATAAAGATGCAGTATAAGGAAATCTTTTAAAGCAGTAAATAACAACTCAATGTACTTAAAAATACTATAATAACTCTTTCCTCTTATTTGGGAGGTTCTCTAACCGAAAAACATCACTATGAGCTATGTGATGATACAACGTCTCACCCACGCTGCCAGAACTGTCCTATACCTTGCCAGAGTATAAGACATCCTCAACTAAGTGTATCCACTAGCTATAATTAAAAACAATAAAGAATTATCTATAAAGTATGACCCTTTACCCATGTTGCCATATATAGTTTATGAGGACTTTAAGTTGTCTGAACTCATCCCCGTATCAGGGCACAATACTACTCCCAATAATATAACTTATGCTCATATGTTCAAAAACATTTCCTCATCCTCAAACTTTGAGATTATTACTAAAAAGGTTCTCTTTAGAGAGATTATGCTCAAAAACTCCTCATGAACTAATTTGGAAATCAAGGTTTCCTCCCGTTTTAAATGTAAAACATTTACACTTGGGAATACTTAGTACCCTTATATTCATTTTGAAAACATGAACTCAACTCTCTTCATCCTCGTACACAAGTACTCAAGTCTTAAGACAAGTTTTAAAAGTTTGTAAAAGACTTCTCAAAAATGACTCAAAGGATTCTCTCGAACTTCACTCTTAACTTTATCTTGAATTTGAAATGTGAATTCAAGAAGTATGATTAGGATATATAGGATTTCTCAATGATTAAATGTAGTTTGGATAGTTATAATTGGGGAGAGAACGAAGATACGTTTTAAAGAACTCAGATGGGACGAAAGACGAAGAAGGACGGGGGCAGGAAACTCTGGCGCAGGATGCCAACTTGTCAATTTCAGAGGATCACTTCTGGCACACTACAGATGCCCTACGCCAGCCCCTCTGGCACATCTGGGGCGCACCGCTCCATCCCTCTCCCAGAACATTCTGACAAATTTTTCCTCTCGATTTTTGGCCCTAATTTACTTAGAATCATTTGATACCTTCCAAACATCCTTAGATTCGTAAACCCAACACCAGTAAACAAAAATCTATTCAATTTCCTCAATAACAACCCTCAAACTCAAACCCCCACATCAAGAACTCATCAAACTCCAATAATAAATAATGAAGAACGAAACCTCAAGAAAATTCATCAAGAACTTAATACACAAAATCTCATGGATGAATTGAATAAGGAAACTCATGAATGGCATGAGGGTGAGCTAACCCATCACTATGAAAACTTACATACCTCAAAAGGATCAAACCCTTGGCGAAATTCCTCAAAGATAGCAAGAACTCTTGAATGCTTGAAGTTTTTCTCCCTTTTCTCCTCTTGAAATTTTCCCTAACCTTCCAAACATTTTTAGACTTTAGCGTGAAATTATTTTAATCAGCTTTGACCCCTAATTGGGTAAAAAAATGTGTGGGGCTAAGGAAAGACCTAAATACCCCTTCTTAAAATGGATGAAATGTCTTAACAAGAGAGGTTGTACTCAAATGGGCATATCTCCCTCATCTGAACTCATAATTTAGAAAACTCGGTGGCATTGGAAAGAGGCCTCAAAGGTCTTTCATTTGATATCTTATGGGCCACCTAACTCATCATGTACTGAAAGTTATGATTATTTGAAGTTGACCCAAAACTCACAATCGAAGTGTAACTTGTACTAACCTCAATTCAGCTCTTTCCTATTTAGTTCTTTCTAATATTATCTCTTTCTAAGACCAAGGTATTACAGTACTACAGACGATGGCGTTGCCATGTTGATTCTCTTAGTTGAGCACTCTAGCGCCAGTGATACATTCTCTTCGAGGTTGGTTCACAGGTTCTTGGACGAAATGATGTCGTTTTGGGCAACTAAAGGGAAGAGCATGACGTTTCCGAAATGCAAGAGTGTGGAGAACATGAAGTTGCTTGGTTCACAAAAGCAGCTCGTGTTTCTCGATGAAAGGAGAAAATTAAAACCCATTTATATGGCAATGACTTGGGTTGGTTAGTAATACTGCTTAATACTTTCTGTTTAAGAGATATGTCAAAAGTTGAAGCTTAAAATATGGAATGCTATAATGGTAAGAAAACATGGAGCATTTTTTTCCCATTTCATTTCTTGTCAATGTTAGTCCACTTTTATATGGTGTTAATAATGCATTGCGTGTTTTATGACCCTTATAACGATCATTATTTGCAGGTATGAATCATTAAGTATAGGATTGAAAAACTGTTGGAGTAAGTCTCAAATTTTTTCGAAACAGTTATTAAAGAAGTCTACCTTGAATAGTTGGTAAAATTCTTTTGAATTAACCCTTTTGGATCTAGACTAGCTTGCATCATTGCTCGGGGTCTTGAATGAATAATATCAATTGTCAAGATATGATCTATCATTATAACACATATCATTCTTAATTAACTAAATTCGGTTGGACTTCAGTTCCTACATGGCATCTTTTGATATGTTTAACTGTCAAATCTATATTTACCGTTGGCAACCGAGAGAATGATTTACATTAAATATTTGAAACCCATATGTACTTTGCATCTTCTCCATTCAATACACTTCCATTTTCAACATAATTCAAGCTTTCTCTTTTCTTGTTGAGTACTTGTCCTTTTTTCTGCTCTTTCTCAACAATAGTTTTACTTATATGTGGTGAGTTCAAACGCTACTTCACCAATTGAAAGATTAACTATCACCACTAGTGGAAATAATATTATTGTTTCCATCTGCTCCCCTCTAATGGTCCCTATCATCAAAGAAGTGTGACTAGTGTGACTATCGACGACAACTGATATCATTTTAAGGACCTAGAACTTCATCTGCCCTATCACACTCTTAATTTTAAGACTAAGAATCAATAAAATATTTGCATGTACATTTAGGCTTCCAGACCAACTCATTCCCTAAAAGATAGCTCAAAAGGAGGAGTATTGATCAAGCCTTTTAATGAGACCATCTATTTCATTAATTATCGATGTGAGACTTTTTCATTCTTTAAAACCCCTCTTAACGCTTAGGACTAGACAACTGGTGAATGGACAATTTAAATTTGGAAGCCTAACATTGGGCTTGGTGAAATGGATCCTGCTCTGATACTAGGCAAAATTATAGGCTTTGGACCTAAGTCACACACTAAAAACTAGCTCAAAGAGAGGAGGATTTCACTAACCTTACAAGAAGACCACTCATCTCATTAACTACCAATGTGAAATTTTTTTCATTCTTTAACAACGACCATGACAATCTAATGAATGATAGTCTGGTTGTGATATCTTGACCATATACAAAAATTACGGACTGATTACACTTGGGAGAAGAAGAGCATTCAAGTAGAGACCCCGAGTAAGAACGATAGAACCTTTTATCAAACAGTTTTAACTCAATCTTCTTCCTTAATAGGTATTTATGTTAAGAATACTTTGGTCACTTGCACTCAAATAATATAATTCCTTTACATGAATGAAGCAGTGGGTGGAAGATTGATTCTTCAATCGCTTGAACAAGAAGGGCATTGTCATGCCCCGAGCCTACACCCTGGATGTGGCCGGCACTCGAGAACCATTGTTGGCCCTAAGTGAACCCTTGGACTGGCTTAACTCATAGCGAAAGACTTAAAGCATAAAAACACAAAGATTCGATGCAACTTTAAACAACTGTCTCAAAATAAACTTAGAACGTTTAAGGATAAACATTCAATCTTGGCCAAAATGGCAACTCAAGTCTTAACATATGAAAAAACAATGTAAAGACACAATAAACTACTAACTTTCTATGAGGCCTCTAAACTATGAGGGATATCGGGACAAAACCCCCGATCATCCTAACATCCAAAATAATCTACTAAAGCAATAACTAGGGAATCCTCTGGAAAGCAAGGAGGCTCACCAACTGAATCAGAGATGCTCAACTGGGTCAACGAGGTGCTGGATGCTGATCCCGGTTACCTGTATCTGCATCATAATAAGATGCAGGCCAATTGACATCAATACATTGAATGTACGAGCATGCAAGGGGAAGACTAAACATGACATACACTTGAATGAATCTGGAAAGGACACTTACCTTGGCTTTACTCAACTCAAGAATACTCAACTCAAATACAAAGTAAAACAACAATAAAGGTGTAGTTTATACAAAACATTTATAACACTAAATGACAACTCAATGTATTAAAGAAATACAATAATAACTCAGTTACATATAAAGTAATATAATATTGTAGGAGTTTCTCTAGCCGATAACCATCACTATGAGCTACTGTGATGATACAGCGTCTCGCCCACGCTGCCAGAACTGTCCTATAACTTTCCAAGATATAGAACGCCTCAACAAAGTGGATCCACTAGTCTATGCTAAAAAGCACTAAGGAATCGTCTAAAAAGTATGATCCTTTTCTACCGAATCCTTTTCTACCCATGATGGCTACATGGTTTATGGAGACATTGAGTTATTATGAACTCGACCCCATATCGGTGCTCAATACTACTCCCAAAAGATACTCAACTCATATGTTTTGAAAAAAACAAACTTTGTCTGTGATTTGAGGTAATTACTCAAAAACATAGCTTAAAAGCTCTCTTGGAAATCGGTGTTTCCTCTCTTGTTTAAATGTAAAAACATTTAACTATGGGAAATACTTAGTTCCCGTATAACTTTTGAAGAAATGAACTCAACTTTTTACTCTTTTCTCAACTTAAAACTCAAATCTTTAAACAAAGTTAAAACGTTTGTGAAAGACTTTTAGAAAACTCTCTGAACTCATCTTGACCTGACTCTTAACTTTCCTTGAATTGAATTATGGATTCAAGGCTTATGATCTCACGTTTATGGATGATTTCATGGTGTTTAGACATACCTTAGAGTGTAGAATTCAACTAGAAGACTTAGTACGTTGCTATGGAACTCCTACGGAAAGAAGTGGGAAAGGGTGGAAGACCTGGCGTCCTTGACGCTCTGAGCGACGTGGGGTGCCAGAGGCAAAAATTCAGAAGCTGGGTTGGGGCACTCTAGCTGGGGCGGTGCCCCAGAGCCCATAATTCAGAACCTCAGTTGGGGTGCTCTGGCTGGGGTGGCACCCCAGGCCCCTGCCCAAGTGAATCCCAACTTTTCTTGCTCATTTTTCAACTCTAAACCCTTTAAATCAACTTGGTTCTTTCCCCAATTACTTAGATTCGACTACACAACCAAAATATGTAAGAATCTACTACAAACAACACCTAAATTTCATGAATCAAACTCAAGAAACTACTCCACAACTCGAACAACAAGAACTTTGAACCATTTCAACAAAATTCCATCAAGAACTAAATATCTATACTTTCAAGAACACAAATTCGCTTAAATAAATTCATATTTGGCGCGTGGGTGAACTAACCCAATGTTATGTGATCTCACATAACTCGTAGGGATCACCCCTTGACTAAATCTACAAGCGATTCTTGAAGAACTTGGCAATTCTTGCTCCTTCTCCTCTTTTCTCCTTTTATTTTCTCTTCTCCCAAAACCCTAATCCTTTTTGACAAAGCGTAAAATAAATCCTATCAGTTTAGACCCTATCTTAATTACCAAAAACGAAATTAAAATAATAGGGTATGGAAAAGACAAAATACCCCTTAAAAATCCGGTTTTGATTTTCCTTATCTAGACAACCCAACTTCAAATTGGCATATCTCCCTCATACGAACTCGGAATTGCACAAACTCGGTGGCATTGGAAATATAATTCAGCGATATTTTCTACGGTATCTTGTAGCACACCTAAATCATCCTGAGCTAGGAGTTATGGTCGTTTGAAGTTAACCAGAAACTCATACTTAACTTAACTAAACCAATCTTCCAGATTTTTCATTCTTTCCCAAAGCGACTCTTTCTAATTATAGCTCTTTCTAGTTCCTACAATTAGCGAGATGTTACAGACATCCAGTTCTCCCTCTGCTGCCATTGATGGAACCACTAACAATCCTCAGCCAAAGAGGCGGATGGCTAAGAAAGAAGAAAGAACAACCTAGGGCATGTGAGTGAAACAAATACTTTTCACCAGTGGCGGAGCTAGGATTTTCAGGAAGGATTGTCAATGGTTGACACTTGACAATAGGGAACCTAGGGAACTTTTGCAACACCTTAATTAACCACCACACTAAACCTTCATGGCCTTATGTTAGGAGGCATCAACACTTGTACATATATATTTATTAAATCAAAATTTGACATATATATAGTATCATTTTCTAGCGAAACAGTGTCAACACCCCTTGGACAAGGATAGCTCCTCCCTTGCTTCCCACCTTTTCTCCATAAGGAAGAAGTGGGAAGGAGAGGATTAACATTTCTCAAAAGTAAGTTTTACCTTTGATTAATTTATTACTCCATTTATAATACACATAATCAAAGAGGGATAACACATATATTAACACATAATTGTCAGATTTTGCAAGAAATAGAAACTCTAACTTAGAAAATAAATTAAGAAAACCTTAAAGCTTGCAGTTGATAGCAAATCCTAATACTTAAAGAAAACAAGTTATATTTAGCTAGAAATGAAAATTTTTAGTGGAAAAATGACATAGAAATTAAATCCTATAAAAGTTAAACCCCAAACCCTAATAAACACATTAATATTTAAAAAGCATACAAGAGAGGAATAAAACTACACATAATCGAATAGAAATAATTAAAAAATGACATATTTTACAACATTTAGACGAGTTAAGATAGATGATATTAGCCCAATGATATTCACTCGCATGTAACTCTCTTTTCCTCTCTCATGTTGAGGAACAAGCGTAATATTTTTTAAAATAGTTTAATTTAGTTTAGTGGCTTGAGATTGAATTTTCTTTTTAAAAGAATAAGGGATCAATATTTATGTAGAATAGAAACTATCACTTGCTTATAATTAATTAAGATTAAAAAAATAAGCATCACATAGAAAAACATAAGCCAAATCATTGGAAAATACCCTTAATATAACATTGACGGGAGGAACTTTAGTCAGTACAACAAAAGGAACGATGAAATAACAACGATACAAAAGCTAATGCCTTTTTGGGCAATAGCCATTGAATTTATTCGATACAAAAACAAAAGGAAATATCAAATAACATCAATAACAATGCTGCTTAATATGTTCTCTGTCAATAAATATATGGTTTAAAGGGTGTTCCACATAACTTCCACCATCGTGTTCGACAAATTCAGCTGCATTTAGAAAATCACCATGACAAAGGTAAATTATCTCCACTTCATCTTTTTTGTTACACAGGTATAACAGACCTTCAGTCTTCTTTCCATTTGGTCCTTCACCTCTCGTGGAAATAAAAGTCATATGGTCGAGCATGAAGTTTTTGATATTCCCTTTAGAAATATAATTCCCTGAATACACAAGTAATTTCTATTCAACGAAAGATGATTTCACATCGAGAACTAAAGGGAAAAAATTGTTTCCTACTTTAATTTTGATACAAATTCAAATTGACTTGCTATATAAATCAATTCGCAAAATTTTGATACCTTGAGTAGGTGGTTGTTGGGTTTCAACCTCAGCTACACTTGAAGCAACACTTCCATGCGATCCACCTGAAAACTTCAAAAAATATTTTTCATTAGTTATTCATAAAAAAATGATTCATTTTTTCGAGTTAACATCAAAATTACCATTCAATGAAAGCCCTAAATTCAATTCCACATTTTCATTCTCTACACATGAAGTTCCTGTGTTTTCTTCGGCTTTCTCCATGTTAGCAAAATCTAAAACCTGAGAAAGCTATTGAATTTCAAACTAAAAAAATTATAAAATGGAAAAAGAAAAACTCAATTAAAGTTCCAGTGCAGAGAAACCATTAGACCATTTGGAAGCTTATAAAGGAGAAAATTTCTAGGTGGGAAGATAGAAAAAACGTGAAGAGGTATTTCATTTCCATGGGTTTAGTAAAATAACAAAATAGCCCTTGGAAAGTAACACATGGTTTTTCTAGGAATAGCCTGACCACGTGGTTTAACAAGGACTTTGGAAATTGAACACTAGAGGTAACTGTTTAATAGTGACACATGTCACTTATATATTCACTTTATAACTTTTTTTGACCACTTTAAAAAGAGGAAAAAGCTGAATGTATTTTTCTACTGTATTTTATTGGTCAAATTTATTAAATGTAATATTATCCCATGATATGTACTTTCAACATTACTGAATTTCATAAGGTAAACAATAAATTTTTTATTTGTTTAGGGACTAATACATGCATTTTCAAAATTATCATCGTGTCAAATTTTGACCATCAGATGCATGTATTTGACATATATAGTTTTCAACTATATAAAAAAGAAAAATAATAATTATATTTTAAATGCATTTAAAAGGAAAGTAGGTGTGACAAATTGAAACGAGGGTGTATACCTTTTTCAAATATTTAAGAAGTAAATTATACATCAATAATGATTTTAGCATGACATCAACAACCTATTTATGAAAAATAATCAACTAATAACCATTAATAACATAATTAACTTGAATGTCTAGATCTCATAGATTAATTTATTTATATAAATATATATATATATATATTCTATCTATGAAAAAAAAAGTCAGACCAAAAATAGAAAAAATTAAATGGTTAACACCCTGGCCACTATATAATTAGCGTGGCATCAGCCCTTTAACGAAAACATACAAACAACAACAACAACAACAAAAAAAAGAGTCAAGACTTTGAAAGGGAAACCAAATTCTACATTGTGTATGTCTCCTTTACCCTAATTTCATTTCTTAAGTTTTGTGTTTGAATTTTGATGAATAATTTTGATTACTAAAATACAGGACTTGTGAACTTAAAGTTTAAATGCCTTGTTGACCTGTTTTTATGGTTTATAATCTCCTCAAATTGTAATTATATACTATTACATGGGATAATATTAGTAGTATTGACTACTAAATTTTCACTCTTTTTGGTGAGATCATTCAATTCCTCACCTTAATTGTAATCTCCTCCTTCATTTTTCCCTTTCCCGACCCCTATTTTTAAAACAAAAATATATTAACAAATATCATATATTATCACATTAAAAAAGAATGAACAAAAAAAAAAAAGAAATAGAAATTGTCTATAGAAATTATAGTTACAAGTAAATTTATTCTTAGTATTGATGTCTGATAATTTCCACCTCTTCTTAGCCCTGTTTTGTTTCTCAACAAAAGAGAAATGCAACATGACTTGCTGGATTTTAAAATGTCTAAATGAAAAATGAACAGTTGAAACTTTTATGAATAGTTGTGATTTTTTTGAAGAATTGCACTTTTCTTGTGACTTTTTGGAAAGGTTGTGACTATTCCAAAGGACTGTGACTTTTCGAAGGTGTTGTGACCTTTCCGATAAGGCATAATAAGCACGTGTTTAAGCTATTCTTTGTTGTCTATAAATATATGGGTTTACTGTAATTATTTTTCAACAACATATTTTTAGAAATTCTTCTTATTCTTCACAAACAAATACTACTGTATTTTTTTTTTATGGTTGAGTGGTTCATTGACGTTGTGATTTCAGGTAGCAATAGTAATATAGCTTGAACAACATGATAAACCAATACCAATTCCCTGGCAACTCTAAAAGTCAGCTTATTGAAAACTCAGTTGAGAAAAAATGGAATATTGAGACAGAATGTGAAGAAATTGATAGGATTAGTAAGCTACCTCATGCTCTTATTGTCGAAGTTCTTTCTTTATTTCCCATAACAGATGCGTTCAGAACAACTATTATCTCTAAAGATTGGAAATACTTGGGGAATTGTATCAACAACATTGCTTATGAGAACGAGGAGTATTGTCATTCAGATAGTTCGACAGTGAACAAATTCATTTCCTTAACGGATAATGTACTACATCTCCTTATCTTCTTTACGATTAAAAAGTTTAGTCTAAAGTTTGTGTTAAGATATGATGATGATGTGTCTTATTTTCCGGTAATTCACAAGTGGAGTTTGTTGTGAATAAGAAAGTGGAGGATTTACACTTGAATATACGGTATACTGTTTATCCGAAAGAGCATGACCAACCCTATAGCTTACCTAAAGTTCTCTATAGTAGTTCATCCCTTCTAAAACACAACTCTGAGAAGTGCAGAATATTAGAAAATTGTTTACTAAATTTGACATCTTTGAAGAGTTTGACGCTGGAAGATTTGTTTCTCCAAGATGAACACATTTAGCAAATTATGTCAAATTGTCCTCAATTGGAATCTTTGAGGCTACGTGAATTTTGTGGTTTTAATCATTTGCACATGACTTCTCTAAAATGTAGGCTACTGGAATTGATCCATCACGGTCATCCTTACAGGGTTTGGAATTCATTCGAAGGTGATACATGTTGCTTTGAAATTGTTGCTCCATATGTTGAACATTTAGCTATTTCTGGGGTTTTTAATTATATGAGAAATAAGCTGGGGGACTTTTCATCTTTGAACCATGCCAATCTTGATCTCTACTGTGATGAATTTGATGAAATGGCTGAGAACATAGTGTAAGATTTTTGGTAACAGCTCGTTGTGCTAATGAGCTAATACTCTCATCATGGTTTATCAAGGTTAGTTATCAGTCCCAAATGTTTCGAGTCATTTTATGTTGATTGTGAATAGATCTCCTGTTTTATATGTTGAATCATTCTTGTGTTTAGGGGATTTGTATTTTGATTTTGGAAGAGGAAGACGTCTCCTTACCATTGTTGGAATGCAGATGGTTGACAATAAGTTCATGTATTTCAAAACTTCCATTCCCCCTACTAGACAACCTCTTAAGGTTAACTCCTAAGTTGGAAAATTTGATGATATTTCCTGATAGGACGGTATGTTTTCTATTATTTTCTTACTTCAGGATATCTTTATTTAAAATGTATATTGATCCCCTACAGCTTCCATGACTAACTTGATTTGTCCTTCTTTGGTATCTATAGTATCACCCCTTTTATGAAGACGAAGAGATTGATTTGTTGGAAGACAAAAAGTACCTCTCCATTGAAGAAAACATATTCAAAGTTTTGTTACACAATTTGAACAATGTCAAAGTTATGCCATAATGTAGTCATACATATACATCTGACGCAAAAAAGCTCCATCAATTTTTGAAGTTCTTACTTGAGCATGCCCTAAATCTGGAGAAATAGGTTATAGTGCCAGACCATAGCGATTGCAACAATTGTTCTACTAATATCTCAAATCTGATGAAGTATTTGTTACCTTTTCCAACAAGTGCAATTATTTCCTTAGGACCAGTTAGTCATAATGTTTTCTATTCCAAGTTTGTTTGAAACTCTATATAGTAATTTCTTTAGTCACTTTTTAATGCGGAAATATCATTTGATGAAGTGACAAGTTACATTCAGGAGGATACCTTTCTAATGTTCTTTTTAATTTCTTATAAACATGCATGAATATTTGTAGATGATGTACAAGTCATAAATTTAAGATTGTATCCCAATGAAGCGGCTAAAAACATAAATATGTAGCTTTCATTAATTAAATTAATTAAAACTTAATTATGTGCCAGCCATCAATTAGCACAAAAAAAATAGTTTCTCATCCCTTAACCCAAGGTTTGTGTTCGTAAAAAAGAAGAGTTGTTTGACATCTTCCCCTACAAGGATGGAAATAACCTTTGGGTTTTACCTGTTACCAAACATCGGTTTAAGGCATTCCAACTTGGTGGGACTAGCAAAGAATGTGAAGCAGTGGATGGTATTACTTTTGTATACAACAACTCTAATTTGAAAAGGTACTGGAATAGAACACTACAAAAAACACCTGATTTGTGGAGGTTTAATTTTGAGGTTACAATCAACATCCGCAAATTGTATCGAATTGAGGGGATTTTTGTACCCTCCGCTAATTTTATTAAATTTGCAGGGAATTAAGGAGGTTTCTATACCCTTCACTTATTTTATTAAATTTGTAGCGGTTAAAACCTCCGCTACACTTAAAAATAAAAAAAATAGCTAAAAAACTTAAAACATAGATATTTTTAAGAGGTGCTGCTTTCTTCTAAGAAAAGGAAAAGTAAACTCTATTTCTCCTTAATGAACACTCCCATTTCACTCTAATTTCTTTCTTACACCGCCTTTCATACCTATAAAAATCTCTAAGGCTTTGATTCTTCTGTCTCCTTCAATGACGATTCCTCTTACGGAACTGACGATGACATTGCCACGTTGATGCTCTCTGTTAAACAGTGGGTGGAAGATTAATTACTTGATCGCTTGAATAAGAAGGGTATCACGTTCTTCCTCCGCTGCCATTGATGGAACCACTATCAATCTTAAATCAAAAAGGAGGAGGGTTAAGAAAGAAGAAAGAACAAACAAATACTTTTCACCAGTGGCGGAGCCAGGATTTTCTAGGAGTGTCAATGATTGACCTTAAGGAACTTTTGGAACACCTTAACCAACACACTAAACAATCTTGGCCTTGTGTTAGGAGGTGTCAACACCTATATATATATATATATATATATATATATATATATATATATATATATATTAGATAAAAATATGACTGATATATAGAGT
>JAJOOE010022956.1:0-25359 GCA_036250405.1 Solanum raphanifolium | reverse complement strand
TAAATCAATGTAAAACTAAAGAACAAATATTCAATATTATTGTCATTCTTAGTGTTGAATTGATTTTCTTTTTGCATTAGTATTAATTTGATTTTGATTTAAGCTTTATTATAATTACCAACATTTGTGGACTATAATATTTATTGGCCCATTCATAATTCTAAGTTTCAAACTTGAAATAATAATATATTAAAAGATAAAAACTATGAAAAAGTATAAGAAATATTTAACAATTATATCAAAGTAAATATTTTTATGTATAAAATAAATTTTTAAAATTATATATATAATGTCGGGTTGGTTTGGTCTAGGGTTGTTTTCTTTTAGTTAAAACCAAACCAACCTAAATATAGTCGGGTTTTTTTTTTCAAAACCAAACCAAGTCAAACCAAACCACTATTCGGATTTTTTTTTGGGTTGACTCGATTTGCGGTTTGGTTCGATTTTGTACACCCCTAGATAGAATGGTTTGTTGGGTCTAAGATTGGGTCATGACCCAAACAACATGACCAAACCAGTCCATTTAACACTTGAAATGAAGTTGGAACAATATGGGCTGATCCATAATCAGGCAAAGAAGTCACGGAAAGCCCAAGATTTTCCAAGAAAACTCATATATATATATAAAGATCAAATACAAATTCGATCGAACTCAATAGTTTGATTCAAATTATGTATTTATCTTCAATATCACTTGAAGTCTTGAATGTGTACAAAATTACAATTTATTTAATATAGAACCCAATAACTTAAGAATATTAGAATTTAGAACCCATAAACTTCAAATCCTGACTTCAACTCTGTTTAAAATGGTGAGTAAAATACTTGCGCACTAACGGTGTAATACTTAAAACATTTTTTCAAAAATTATATGAGCTTAAAATCTTTCAGGTTTATGGTCAAAATCAAAATGATTAGAGATGATCATTAGGCTGTCCAAAAAAAACAAAGTTTAAATCTCCCACTAAGAGAAAAAATAAAATAGTTAGAGAAATTAAACCATAGTTATAATGATTGTTGACCATATAATAAGAAACAAATACATCACACATGGTATCAATAATTCTTCTTATAACTTTAGAAGGTGGAAACATTTAATCGTGCCAACAAAAAGTTCCCAAAGATGGAAAAAATAAATATTCGAAACGGCTTAATTGATGATTTGTTTCTCATTATAGGCAAATGACACTCACTTTTTCTTTGATCCAAAATGACCAAATCTAACAAATTCTGCAAAGTTTTCAAACTTGTAGATACTATAATCATATTGTTGAAAATAGTACTACTAGCATTATATTCTGAGATATCTTTATTTATTTTTGGACACGATTGTATAGCAAGTTTCCAAAGTTTCAAACGTTTGGACACTATAATCATGTTGTCGAAAATAACTCCATAAATAGCTATAGTTTAGAGCGTAATTATAAAACGTTACTATAGTTATTGTAACTTTGTTAGGTAATGCTTGTCCAGTTGGATATGATGTTGTCTTTGTTAGGTAACGCTTGTCCAAATAATTTACCTTCAATGTGGGACTTTTTTATGCTAGTCCAGATTTAGTTGGACCTCTGATATAAATATCATACACTAAGTCGGAAAAAAAAAGAAGTTTGAACTTTTTTTTCACGATTCCTTTCTTGAAGATGATCAAAAAGTATTGGCAAGTTAGTAATGAGAAAATCAGGTAGCTAGCTAGCTGCTTTGATGTTGAGTTAATTTTAGTGACAGTGAAAATTAAATTTTTGCTGCCAATTAATTTTTTTTAAATATAAGTTGTCTGCCATACTGCCCAATTTATTAATGAAGGCACAATTAAAATAATACAAGCATTTAATAGATAAAGATGGTAAGTATTTGGTAACATTTAAGTTCACATTTGAATAATAACTATTCCAAAAAAAATGCAATGACAACACCGTGGCTCTTAGGTTGTCTACAAATTTGAATTTGAATTATATTAAATTATCATTAATAAACTAATCATAAGTCCATACACATATAATTAAATAAGTTACCAACAATTTGATCATCTTTTAAAAGTTCAAGTAGCCCTTTTCTCTACCAAATTATATTGATCTGCATTCGATATTTATACTAAACTAAGTTAAAAATTAATGTGATGATATATATTATTGAACCATGATTAAACAATGAAATATGTATATGAAAGAAAAATATCATACATTCATTGGATTAGCGTAAACCCTAGACAAATAATTAGGTTTAGGATTGGTGTTAAGACAAATTAGTATCATGTTATAATAATTAACCATTAGGCTTCAACTACAAATAACTTTCCCACCTCGAAAACAACGCAAAATTTCAAAAGATATTGATATATTATCTTTGATATAATATGCACGTCCATTTAATTCAATTTGGACTGGTAATTATTTTTATTATTTATATAAAAACAAGCTACACAGCTATCATTGTTCTGTATTCTGTTATATACATTTGTCTCAAATAAATACTCTATATATAAAACAGAAATAATTAAATGAAGGACATAATTCACTAGTCACAAGTTACAAATCAGATAAATTTCTGCAATATACGATCAATAATTATTAATTATTAATTATTGCAGGTGTCTGGATTATTTTTTATTTTTTTGAAAAAAAAGGGACCATATAAATGATGACTTTGTAACATTTTTTGTGATACTGCCAAGGAACAATTGATGTATTTTGCATGTTATTTAAAAACATGAAGAAGGAAACAAATATTATAATTAAGAAAATACTGGGTCAGGGAGGTGGGGGCAAAACTAAAAAAAAAAACAAAAGGGAGAAAATAAATGAAATAAATGCATTGTTCTTTATAAAAATATATGCATTAATTTGTTGTACTGAACTATAGTTTTGGAAGTTGTTGTTTAGTCAATTTCAACATGAAGGCTAGTTGAGGCTTAAAAATATCATATGATTACTACTCTATTTCTAGCTAGTTTTAACCCTAGCTAGATCTATGAATTTAATCTGTTTATTACCCCAATGAATATTCTGTGGATATGGTTGTTGTTGCATCGAACTCAACTTCAGCTTAGTCAAAATTTAAAGTTTATGAACTCATACTAGTAATCATGAATATGTAGTTCTGGTCTGCTCGCCCCTATTTTGTAGGATGTAATTTTATTTGTGGCTCAACTTGATTCGATAAGCTTATGCATGTGATGAATGTCTTTTTTACTAATAATATTTTTTCAAAAATGAAAATGCAATGAACTTTAGTAATTTCACTGCATGTTATTATCCAATGTATATATGGATGCATTTAGTTTATTGTGCTGCCTTGTATATATATAGAGGTAGATGAGATTTAGAGAGCTGGCTATATATATGTAGCATTTAGCATGCAAAATGCAATGGTTGAGTAATATTCAAAGTACCATTTATTCACTAGTTGTACTCGTAAAAAACCTGATAATCAAGAAGGAAAATAAAACATCAAATTATGTTGATTTGTCCCCTCCCTACCTCCCATATATACCCCTCCATGCTTTTTTCCAATCAGTTTTACTACTCCCTTCATCCCAATTTATGTGACACTTTTCGAATTTTGAAATTCAAACAAGTCTATCTTTGATTATAATTTTTTCATATATCTTTTAAATATTTTGAATTGTCAATTATTGTGACTTATGGTACTTTTTCCATAGTTAACAAATATATAAATTTCATTTCAAAAATTCAAAGATTTCGATGCATGCGCAAATTCCTAGTCAAACTTAAATTGTTTGACTCTCGAAAAATGAAAAGTGTCACATAAATTGGGACAGGGGAGTAGTATTTTACATTTGTTGTTTCCTCTCCATCATAAATAATGGAAAAAGACACAAAATTTATTCTTGAACTTATCTCAAAAAGTCTATTACACGTTTAAATTATACATCATAATGACCTATTAAACATCTTTACCATTCAAAAGTAAATTTATTTGCCCACTTTCTTTATTCTCCTCACATTTTCATTCCCCCACTTTCATTTTTACTAAATGTGCGAATAAAGTATCACTTGAGGCAACAATATCAAATTTCGGAAAAATCGTGCTGATTTGACTCAGAGCGAAAAAAAACATCACATAAATTAAGAGTATTTTTAGGCTGAATATTTAACCGAACAATCTCCGAATATCCCTGACTATCTATCCTGCCTCACCACATCATATTTACTTATGTTAAACGTAAACGCATTCGAAATACTTTCTGGATTTCTGCTTATTTATCAAAAAAAAAAAAAAATATTTTTCGAAACATTTTCTTTCAAACCATATACACCCTTAAAAAGAAATTCCATCCACTCTCTACGTAACTTATCACTTAGTTTCTCTAATAGACTAATCTTATTTTATTTTATTGATTAAAGTGTCTACGTTTAAATTTTGAATTAAGCTTGATCCTAACATAACTTTAATATTAAAGTAGAAACTTTATCTTATATTCCTTCTACTTACTTTCTTGGTAAAAATGTTAGTCATTTGAACGTAATCATATATATGTACTACTAACTGCCTTTTGCTATTAAAAAAAAACTATAGAATATACCCAACAAAGTTATGGGGGTTCCAAAAATAAATGCATTGGTGATTGAAGAGTACTCAGAAAGGTTGAACAAAATGGGAAAAAAAGATGAAAGTAAAGGTTAAAAAAGGTAAAAAGTGAAAGTATAGGGGGTCGAAATTGAAGCACGCCAAGTTTCATTTATTAATTTAACACCATTCCCGGGGATCCAATGGATTCTACAGGCGTGAGTCCAAAGACCCTTATCTCAAATAGGGACGTCGGGGCGGATCTAGAGTATCGTCTACACACTATAAATTTACGTAAATTTAATGTTTTGATTATATATTAGCTTGAGATTGTTGTAGAAATTCATAAACTTTGAGAGAATATATGATTGAAGTTGAAGAAAGTAATATCTACGTATCAACTACTCCCTCCGTCAATTATATATACTAAAAATAAACGTTTACTTGTACTTATTCAGTTTGGAAAATTAAGAGATAATTTACCACTTTATACACATTTTACCCTTATTATTAACTATAGTCATTTTCAACACATTTTTCTAAAAAATTGAATTTATTATATTTAAAGATAATATAGTGAAATTGTTATTATATTTATTGCTCCTTACTATCAAGGCAATATTGAACCAGTAAAAATAGACGAAGGTGTTCCAAACGCTATGGACTATGTTAAAAATAAATGTCTAATTTGAAATCAGAAAAAATATATTTTCAAATATTTAATTTAGTTGAATTTGTATTTTGAGCATGATCAAGTTCAACCAATTTTGTTCCCAAATGGGGAATCATTTTCTCCTTTTCATCTTGAAAATTTTCTTCAAAGACAAGAAACTTTTCTTTTATGAAATATAAAAGAAAAGTTCAAGATTCCATAAATTATAAAGATATATATTCTAACTTTTCAGAAAATTACAAGAAACATGAGAATAAGATACATATAGAAAAAAAAAGTCGTCTATATGGTGAAAAAGAGAACACGATGCATTTTCCAACAATAGATAATAGCAAAATTTTCAATTTTCTTGTGGTTCTCATATTATTCTGGTGAATATTCATATATAGCTAGCTCTATATGGTGTGTGAATTTGTTATATACATTATCTATTAGGAAAAAAAAATGGTTGATACTGGCATTTGAGGAATTGTATAAATCAATGTTGTCCCCTTTTAAGTGAAAATATGGACCACTCTCCCAATTATAAAACACCAAACTTCGCGTATAGTGACATGTTACCTTACTGTTACTACCTCATGACTTACCTACGAATCAACTGAATTCAGTAACTTTAATCAAAATTATATATATTTGAAATTTAAAACTTTAAAACTCAATATTATGAATTTGAAATTTAAAACTTAAAAATTCAATATTATGAATTTGACTTCGACAGACTATATGTGAAATAATAACATAATCAATATAATTTTTTTCAGAAAAAATAGTGTACGCAGACTTTATCCTTATATTATGCTGATAGATAAAATGTGTGGTGAATAGTTTAAAATTCAGAGCTTTTTGGAGTCTTTCTTTGACAGCTTCCATTCTCTTTCTATTCTTCTATTTTATCCCTTCTCTCACATGTTTCACTTCAAACTTCCATAAAAAAAGATTCCACCCTGCTTAATTCCATTTTATTTATTTTTAAACAAAACCCTCTCTTGTAATTTGTGAATGTAATTCAAAATTAGGGATAATGTAAAGTCAAGTATACCCTCTATCCTGCAGGGCTATTACAAAATCCCAGGAGTGTTAAAAATTATTTGAACCCGTCTTTATAATATGAGTCATTCTCGGTAATAATATTTTATTATAATAATGAAGATTTTAAAAAAAAATTGGACATTCATATTATGTTATTTATATATTATATTTATATTTGCATCTTGTTATAATAATAGAAAAGAATAGTGAAATAAACGACATTGTTATAGAGAAATTTGATTGTAAATACAGTATCATCATATGTGCATATTTTATTAAATCGTGGTTAAGAATTGCATATTTTCACTTCATTAAAACGGTAAGATGATGTAATAGTATATCGTAAATATTTGGTGTAGATAAATTTCTATCATTTAAACTTCTTTTTTTCGAAAAATTACGGTATGTAACTTTACTACCCTCTATCCAGCAGGGTTATTACAAAAATCCCAGGAGTGTGAAAAATTATTTGAACCCGTCTTTATAATATGAATCATCCTCGATAATAATATTTTAATATAATAATCAAGATTTTTTTTTAAAAAATGGACATTCATAGTATGTTATTTATATATTATATCTATATTTGCATCTTGTTTTAATAATAAAAAGGAATATTGAAACAAGCAACAAGTATTATAGAGAAATTTGATTTTAAATACATTATATGTGCATATTTTACTAAATCATGATTAAGAATTGCATATTTTCACTTCATTAAAATGGTAAGATAATGTCATATATTGTAAATATTCGGTATAGATAAGTTTTTATCATTTAATCTTTTTTTTGTCGAAAAATTACGCTATGTAAAATTGTAGATAAGTTAAATTTCTTAATATTTATGTATACATATTATATGTTAAATTCCTTTGGGATTTCTTTGCGTGTGCTTTCTTATATTGCCTATTTTAAATTCATATCGTAAAAGTTGACACTTTGCTCTCATTTTACCGTTGATTTTGAAGTTGAAATTTGTAAATTTTGAGTTGTTATAGTTTGAGATTGTATTATATTTTACTTAATGTAACTTTTGTGAGTGAAGATAAAAAAAATTCCAAAATTGGTCCAAACTTGAAAATGTTTTAAAGATAAATTTTCAAAATCTGATTCAAAATCTTTGATCAAACGTTAGTTTCACAACCCCCGCCCATCCCTATTAAAGTGGACCTTTTATAACAAACAAGTGGAAATAACACACCCCACAGAATCATATTCTAACTACATAAAAGAAAAAATTTCTTGATGAAGTTATCTTCAAAAATGAATCGAACTTTTCTAAAATAGCCTAGAGGAAGAAAATGTGTTATATTTCCATTTTTAGTGAATTAGTTTATAGTTGAAACTTGAGTCTTACCAAATAACACATGATCAATAACAGAAAAATTCCTTATTTTTATTTTACTTTGTTTACAAGGGAGAATAAAGATGAAAGGTAAAGCATTTAAAAGTTAGTTACATTAAGACAATAATAATTTGTTTTAATAACTGTCTGCCTACTTAAGGCAAAACCACCATTACCATGTGGAAATTATAACAATTTACAAGGGGCAGTCCGATGCACAAAACATTCAGGGAAGGACCGCTATATAAAGAGTGTGATGTATATAGTCTATCCTAATGCAGACATTAATAATTATTTCCACGGCTCAATCATTGACCTATAGGTCACATAGAGACACTTTTTCTATTGTTCTAACTAAAAAACATACTATTATATTTAAAAAAAGGAGGATCGTGAAATTTAATAATCAACTTAACTTGTAGCAAGAACAAAAGAAAAAAAAGAATATTCCCATTGATGTGCACAATAGTTACTAAAGCTAGAGTATGAATCGATAAAGAATCACAATTTTCAGTCATCACATTCAGATATTCACTACACATCGAATAAAGAATAAAATAAGATTTTTTGTTTAACAGAATCCACAAATTACATTATAATTACTGTTATAAAATGATTATTTTTGCGATATTGTTAAATTCTTTTGATATCCTATTCCATTTTATAGTTAGTACGTTTTATGAACCGTTACGATAATATATTATTTTTTGCCAAGTAGATATATATTTGCAACTAGACCTAAATATATCAGAGAAAACAAATTTTGAGTTAAAAATTTGATTTGGAAAAAGAGGACCCAAAATATGATTACATTACAAGAAGTTTGAGAACATCAAAATCAAATGGATTTGAAAGATATCATATGATTACATATTAATAATTACTATTGGTAAATTAGTGTACAATGTATCATGATGATTAATGCGTGATTTTCGTGGCTCAAAATCTTTAATTTGGCGGTTTCAACAAATCATTTCTACTAATTATATTTCTATAGTTAGAAAAAAAGAGATTATCATTGTATTTTCAAAATATCGTGTATTAAAAAGTAGGAACGTTTTAAAATTTAATGTATCATTAATTGGATCAAATTATTTTTCTGCTATATTTGATCAACTGTACTGTTCAAATTAAGTAAAGAGTCTTGATCGGGTATAAAATTCGATCTTTTTTTATGTATATTAAATATTATAATAATATTTAGTATAGTCCCACAAATGAGTAGAATATAAAGTGTACTAAATTTTGTAAAATAAAAATATTATTTCGAAACATTCTCAACTCGATTATTTCGCGATAAAACCAAAACATAAAAATCATACATAGTAACTCTGGGTTTTTTCAAAAACCCAATTTTCAAGTACATTCATGAATATGGGATAACGTTTTGTACATTTGACAATTGACATCATTGAAATAGAAGGAAAAAAATGCTTCCATTTCAAGAGTGTTTTATTTTTAAAAATGTAATGATACCTTTACTTAAAAATCAACAAGAATTTTTCTTTTTAAACTTATAGCTCAATTATCATGAAAACAAAACCACACAAAATCTATTGGGATTTATGAAAATCTTAATTTTATATTAAAATCTTTTGTTCGCAAGTAAAAAAGAAATAATCGTCTACAATAACAATTACAATAACAACAAAATCAATGTAATCTCATGAGTGAGGTACAAAAGAGAAGAAAAGATAGAATATAAGTAAATCTTATTATAGTATTATTCCACAAGTCAAACAATTAAACAAAAAGGATAAAAGTACAAATTTATTTATTTTTTCAAACCAAAAAATATAAAATAAAAATAACCCGACCAAAGAAACAATTTGACCGTATGACAAATAACAGAATATTTTGATTTATACACAAAAGTAGGACCCTATAAAAAGTTGCTACTTTTTATCAAATCTTTCTCAATATCACTACTCATTTATTAATTTTGTTCTTTCTCTTCATCTACCTTTATGAAATATAATTATATACAGACACAAAAATGTATCCCATTTATGTAATTACCTCTCCCTCACAAGGGTATTACCGTCATTTCACACCTCTCCCCCCTTGACCGTCTTCATCACTCTCTCCTCTGTCATTTTTATATCGCGCCATGTCCCTTCCATTTCCATTTTCCTTCTCAGAACTCAAAAAGAGAAAGAAAAAGAATTAGTATAAATTTTTACTAAAAATGCATTTTTATTTACATTTATAATATAGTTTCAAGATTGAACAGTGGAGATTGAGAACAGAGAAGGTGAAATTTTGTTTTGTTTTTTGATTTGAGCTTTGTCGTCGTTAATGGCGACTGGTTGGGTGAAATCATGGCAATGTAAGTCAAGAGCTTTAGATGACGTCGTTAACACTCACCACCATCAGTATCACATCTTACCCAACTCAGCTAGTTGCAAAAATGGAGTCAAAAGCCTCAAAGATGTAGTGGAAAACACCAAAAATGGAAAACCCAGAAAGAAAAAACCGTCACGGCAGCCGGAGCAGCAGTTAACGACACGACCCGGACCTGGTTCGAGAGGAGGATCCGAACCCGGTTTGAATAGGGAGAAATCTCGAGCGAGTACCTCCACGAGACTATCACGTGCGGCGACGACGGATTCGTTCTTCCCGGCGTTAACTGAGTTACCGGAAGGTCACCCATCGCGAAATGTAGTCGGGATAATTTTTCAGACGAGTTGGTCTCCGAAGGTTTTTTCGGGTCGGGTTGAAATGGTTTTCAAAGTTCAGAATCTGCCCCGGACGGTGACCCGGTTTGAGGAGTATAGAGAGGTTGTGAAGTCTAGAGCCGGAAACGGCGGTGAATCGGCGGCGGAAAAGGGTGGCGAGGACCATGCACGTTGCGTTGCGGATGGGAATGAGGTGATGAGGTTTTACTGCCTGGGACCCACTAACGGCGGCGCGTACGAAACTGGAAACAGCGCGTGGACGTTTTCAGCCGGGAAAGGAGCGGCGGTGTGTACGTATTCCGGCAGCGGTGCGGCCCATGAGAATGCCGGTGGAGGGAGAGGGAGACGGGCTATGCTGGTTTGTCGGGTCATTGCGGGTCGGGTCTGTAAACAACTCGGATTCGATTCGTTGATTGAAGGCCGAGTTGGATATGACTCCGTTAGGGGAGATAACGGCGAGTTATTAGTATTTGATTCACGTGCCGTTTTACCATGTTTTCTTATTATCTACAAATTGTAAAAAAAAAAAAATTAAAAAATCTCCAATTTTTATTTCATTTTTCTGATTTTCCACTAGTAGTTATATCTTTTTTATTTAAATATTTTTGGGCTTTGTAATTATGCAATATTGGGTATAAATACTTTCTTTGATCTTTTATTGTGCATGTCATCATATATTTCACACTTTGGAATTTCATTTTTGTACTAAACCTGAATTTATTGTCACAGAGGTGTACTTTCCATTCAAATTTGAAAAAACTTTTGCATGTAGTATCAAGTACTTAATATGCTCAATACGTCATAAGATTTCACGCTCGGTGTATAGTAAAAGGAGATGTCATATTTTATCTGATTAGACTCTTGATAGTACCTGCAAAAGTTTTTTCAATATTTGAGTCGAAAATGTCTAATAGAAATTCTTCATATGTGTACTAAGCCAATTTATATATTTAAACATGTGCTTAATCATAATGATTAGGACTTGGGTTAAATGGGGTCTAGTGTTAATTACACATGATTCCTTCCAAAATATTGGGTATAGAAAAGACAGAACTAAAATCCACACTCAGAGCTGTCGTTCAATTTCAACTAACACCATATAAACTTTTAAATTCCAAAATTAATTTTTTTAATAAAAAGGCAAATTGTAACAAAGTTTATGGCTTCTATAACTAATAATAACTAATAAAAAAAGAGATGAAAGCTAGTGGTTATGATGTCAAGTAATTTTCAAGGAAAAAAGTTTGCTTGTTGATCAAAGTTGTTAATATTAGGAAATTGATTTGATTGCTTCTAAGGATGTTTGTTTGGTGGCCTTAATGAAAACAATGTTCAAATTGCTATAAATTAGACATTTCAACTACAAATCGATATGATTAAGTAAATTTTCTTATAAAATTTCTTTCTTTAGCGATGGATTTTTTAAGACCTATTTTCTTGTAGTAATATTTCATTTTTTTAGTGATTAACTATCAATGAAATATATATATGTACGTGATATAATGTGAGGAGATTAAATGATAGTAAAAAATTACTTAAAAGACAAATATTACTTAAAAAATTTCAATGCATGTGTTTTCCATTGAAATTTCTTTTTTTAAGGCATCAAATGTGAATCCTTTCTAACTTGGCTTGCTCATATATAATATATGATTCTTTGAGTCAATTACTAATAATATATATGATACTTGGAGTTAGTTGTCAACAAAGTAGAGAAGCAAAATATAAGATGTTATCTTCTCTTTTTTCCAACATGATGTTAACTGAATTTATTACATATTGTTGAATACCAAAATTGAGGTCAAAGGGTAGTTCAGTTGGTTAAGGCATTCCGTAATCCGTATTTTACAGTGTCGGATTCAAGATTTTCATTAACTGAATTTAAAATATGAAAAGCACATACATGAAAAAGTCAGGGGAGGTCCAACTTCACCTATACATATAAAATCATTCTAATCATACATTAAAAAACGTAAATTTTCGCTGAATGAGATTCAGATGACCCCGTTAATCTTACCTAGCTTCACCCATGATCCTTCACATGTGGTTGAAGGACAGAATCTCATTCCCCTTCCTTCTACAAGTAAAGTTAGCGAAGGATATGATGTACGCAAATCTTACCCCTACAAATTCTCTGAACTAACGACATAATATATATTATATATATATATATGTTGCGCCAGTTACGCCTTGATCATAACGGAGGCATGAAATGAAAGCTACAACTTAACTTAAGAATGGTCGTTTTCTCTCCTTCCTACTTTGACCAGTTTCCCAGTCTCTTTGTTTAATTTTCAAAATTTAAGAAAATAATAAAATAAATGTAGGTGCCATAAATTCTTAATTTGACTAATGTAATTGTTTAGTTGATAGTTTGCTCATTAAATTGCCTTATTATTTTAAAAAGTTTTTAAGTTATATACACCCATTCTGTTTTATAGAGACCCGAGGAAATTCTATATAATAATAAATATAGAAAGATGGGGGTGAGGTACTTTCCCCGGCATACGGAAAGAAAATCCAGGATAGCTATCAAATCATTCAAAAAAACATCTATATATAAAATTCTATTTAGAGTGTGAAATTTATAATCTTAGATCAATTACGCGCTACAATACCTCAAAATGACATGATGGTGTAAGACAGTTGTCGCATAATTTAAACATTTTGTAAGTGTTAAAATATGCACTTGTCTTCACTTGACAAAAGCATACAACACAACCATTGGGTAACAAAATGGGTTCTAGGATTACCTAATCACAAAAAATTGCTTTTGTCCTTTTTCTTTTTATTTCTTTTTGATTCATCGATTGCCAAAATTCTAATTTCTCGTTTGATTATAAATTTTGAGAGTAAATTTTTCAAGAAAATAAACTAGAAAACATTATTTGTCAATGAAATTTGATTAATTTTTGAAAATCTATTCACCAGAACGATTTATGGGTGAATTTTCACTTCAACTCACAAAGCTTTAAATTTTTTCCTAGTAAAAAGCATGTCAACACAAGTACACAACTTCAAATTCTAAAAACTACTATTTTTCAAAAGCTTTATTTTTTCGAGTTTCAACTAAATCTAGCTTATGCATTTGCTTAAAGAGAACCAAAATTGAAGAGAGCACAGAAAAAGGAATTTCAACAACAATTCTCATATATAAACCAGAGGCTCTAGTTTGTGCTTCCATTACTATCTCTTAATTTCAATATTGAACCGAGGATCTATCAAAAGTCATCTCTCTGCGTCTAAAGGGGGTATGGTATGTGTACATTGTACCCTCTCCAAATCCCACTTTGTGGGATTACACAGGATATGTTGTTGAAACCAGAGGCTCTATTTCATAGAATAAGAAGGGCTTGAATAAGATGATAAATTTCTAATGAACAATCCATTTTACATAATTTTTCTTCACTTAAGCTCATGAATGAGTTCTCCACATAACCAAAAGACCTTTTTCAAAATTCACTACACATAATCAAGAATGAAAAGATAATAACCCAGACAAGTTGGCCAATAATAGCGCCCTCTAATGTACAGTTTGTTATGACAATAAACATAATTTGTCTGCAGATACTACCGATACTCCACCAGCACGTACAATGGCTTGCCATTCAACTTCTCCTTACCCTGCAACAACAACAAAGTTATCTTAAAGAAGAACACAAGGCAGAAATATGCTTCTTTAGCTTTCCCAGGTATAAGAAAATGAGAGAACGAATCATGCAATCAGGAGGACGCTACCATAACTTTGGTTTTCCATGTGTAAAAAGATAGGTTTTGGTACCTAAAGTTTAACTATTCACCAACTTGCTAAGGAATGTGGAAAGACGGGCAGTTAGTTCACGAGTAATTCTGATCAAGTTTTGGCCAAGATCTTTCCTTGAAAGCATTTTTGGCAAGAAGATTTATGTTCTAATTACATGGTCCTGAATATTTCACATTGTAACCTGATGACCAAGCAAGTTAACCATACATTGCGGATCAGAAGAAGAGCAGTAAGAGCATAAGATGCACCTTTAATTCTGGTATTTCAATCACACATGCACATTCAACCACTTCTGCGCCAGCACGCTCTGCGAAAGAACAATTTTATTCAACAAATTGCAAAAAAAATTGTAAATGCAAGACATAGGGCATTGTTGGATGTGATGACACGAATCCCGGAGACTACTTATCATGAGAAGACAAACACATTATATGACATTGAACCATCAAAAGTGCGCTTGTGGTTTGGGTTAGTAGACACAATACCTATACCAACAGGTTGTGCCAGAACAGCTAGTATTAAAATTTAAAGAGAAAGCAGAGCTGGGGATGTCATAGTGTAGTTATACAGAAGCTTGGGAGAAATTATTATATTATATAATGTCACATCCTAACATCAAAATCACATATTCCTCCATGCAAATCCCAACTGAAAATACAATCCTAAATTTGATATACAAAGTATTAAAACCGATGCCAAATTTCATAGGAATTTAAACTTATATTTCTACAACAGTTTTGAGACATGCTATGAGATATACCATCAACTACTTGCATACTCTATGCCTCTCTTAAGGAATACAGAACAAAAACTGACAACAAAGTTAACCTAGTGTCCTCCTAGCTATGATGCCGCCATTAATTGATGCAAATTCCAGACCATAGTATAGGATGTTACTGTCACCTTGCCCCACCCCGGAATTAAGCAACTGAAGCTCCTTTTAGATCCTATTGCTCTAGTGCTACAGCATTATTCAATTGCGTATTCCGCAGCATATGTACATGTTGTTCTATTGTGCACATTCATTCGAATTAGTTGAATGCCATTGGAAGTTTCCTGGACTAGAGTTCTATCCACATGAAGAGAATCATAAAAATGTTTACCAAGTAAATTCATAGCTGCAGAAACAGTGCCACCAGTAGCAATCAGATCATCAACCACCAAAGCTCGCTCACCAGCTTCTACTGCTTCAATATGCATCTCAAGACAATCACTTCCATATTCCAAGTCATACTCTTGTTTGAAAACTTTACCTACAGTCATTTAAAGTCACAGTAACATTGAGAAAATGAGATGATAATTAGTATTTAGTGGTGTCATAGAATGCACTCATACTAAACGAACATAATGAGCTCACAGTTTTCAGAAGCATTCTTCAGTATATATTTATATATATATATATATGAGAGAGAGAAAGAGGAACAATGGATTATCTACTACAAGTTAAAATGTGTACTATGTCAAAATTGGAATTCTTCCTCCTTTTACCCCGTAGATGGGACATCATATGAATCAAACATCAGGATTTAAATACTTTCATAGCAGAATTCCAATTCTCAGAAATGTGTAGAGTAACATCGTTTACAGGGAAGGAAAATCAGATATCAATGTGTTTCCAGAAACTGGTCCTTCTGAGCAGCCATAGTAGACAAAAGGTCAACCTTTATAGTTTCACCCTAATGGACTGATCAATGTGACTAACACACTTGGCCATCCAACCCAACCAACTCATTTAAGTAAAAAGGCGCACGTGACAAAGAGATGTCATTATTCCAAAAAGGTTGTTGCACGGATGAAAATATACCTGGCAATTTGTTTGGTTTTCTCAAAGGGACAAATTTTGCCCCTATCGCCAAAGCAATTGGTGGACCAAATATAAATCCTCGAGCCTCTATTCCTGGAGATATTGAAGCGATAAAGTTGAGATTGAGTCAGCTAAAAGATTATAAAGAAATAATATTTGCAAGTTACTCACTACAGCAGTATTGATTAAAAATTTATAATAGTATGGGAATACAACATGGAAAAGGGCTACAGCATTAGGCCACTCCAAGATAAACAACATATTAAAAGAAATGCTTCATATTGAGGAATAGAAGCCCGCAAAGAGAGGACACAACAATAAATCAATAATATGACAAAAGCAATTAAACATATGAACGATAGTCAGAATCCTCTATGCAAGTTGAGAATGAACAACTGATAGACCTTTTAAGATAAGAAGTACAAAAGGTCATAAAGCAGGCATATGACCATTGCTAGTCGTTATCCATCTCCAGATCTGATTTTATTTTCCCACGTGCTGGATAAAATTAAAGCACGTAAGATAACATCAGGACCTTACCAGTAAGACTCTCTTCAAAAAACGAGGATCAAGCCACTAAAGAAGCTTTTTTTGCATGGAAAGCCCTTACAGTAATTTGATTACTATATCCCTGGTGAGAAGAGAAAACCATCAGGATGATCTCTGTTCTATCGTCTCTAACCCCCTCACAGGATCCTACATTCTTCAAACATTACAATAAGCGGTCTGCATACCACTTGCTATTCACAGCTAGTACTTGAATAGATATGAAAAGCTTGTATGGCAGAAACTGCAAGAGGGGATGCTCATGTAAGTCATGAGGCTTTTCGTGTCCATAGAACGTGAAGGTAAAGTCTTTGTATACCTTATACCTTCAGATCATTTCCTTGTTTTGTGCCAGCTAAATCACCCATTCACATCCCTAGTCTTTTTGGAAACAACAACCTTTTTTTGATGCAAGATGCTGCTTTAAACTAGCCAACCTGTAATTTTATAATGTATAGATGCATAATTTCGACTTATAGGTACCTACTGCTTTATCTATAATCCATCTCTCATACTTCTTTTCTTCTTTTTCCAAGGCACTATATTGTTCTGAATAGGACACCAGCAGTTTTTACAAATTGCAGTTGCAGTCCACTATTTGTATCCACATGGAACTCCTGCTGACTATAGGCTAACATGTTCCTATCTCTTCAGTCTCTTTTAATTCTCTCTCTCATATGGCCATACACAACCAGAAAAAAGAAAAGAAGAATGATGTTTCAAAGAGAGTCTTAATACATGTGGTGGCGAGAAAAAAACAGCAAATGCAGAAAAATCAAATGCCAGGTTTTGGTCCGACAGAAGAAAATGGCAGGTCACGGGTGGAACTAGAAACAAGCCAGAACAAAGATTTCAAACTAGATGAGTAATAAATAGAAATAAATATCATTGGCCAGACATAAGATCTTCAGTTTGGACTACCACAACTGAGACATGGTTTGGTCCGACTTAAAAATTCCAGGAAACATTGACATGGCTTTACCTTATAGCCTGATACACTTAGTGGGATATATAGTGTAGCCAATGGTTGATAAAACACAAAATCACCAGATGCTCATAAACTATCTAACATAGTAAGTTTTGCATCTAAAATCATTATATCTAAAGAAAAAGAGAAGGCAAAGAAAGATGGTAGAATGATAGACTACTCCCATATAGTAACAGGATACTATAGTTACTAATTAGGGTGTATGCATAAAAAAACACTACAGCTTCATTGATTGATCGACTGCCAACCCCCTTGAATATACTATTTAAATAAAACCATCATGTTTGGTGAATCTCCTCACATTTTGTTCACTAGTCAGCACTCAGCAACCTATTAACTTGTCCAACAACTCTGATATTACTTTAGAGTCTCGGAATCATTCATCAGATATTTCATAAAAATCATTTTTTAATACTAGTATAGGACAAGGTAGCCTGGAAACATATGACAGCGGAAAGTTATCAACAAGGCGCACACTGCTCATTTCCCACTTTATAATGTCCAAGAAGTCTCCCAAGTCATAGTATAGCTCAAACCAGCCACCATACATCATGCACCAATCACACTGAAAAGGACAAAGAACCTACTCATAGTAGTGGACTCTGTCCTCAATAAACAATTCCATCAAGCAATATCTCTAGTCATAATCAATCACACACAAATGATAAAGTGTTATTGCATCATCCATTGAGAGGGAAAAACAATTCAACTAGGAGTGAATATCTCTGTACAAACACAAGGGGTGAAGAAAAAGGAACAGGAAACACCAAAAGCTAATGGGTCCGCGCCTATATTTCACCAACATTATTATCCATTACCAACCACCACCACCACCACCTAGGCAACCCCTAAACCCAAAATCCAAATGGGACTCCAGCACATGCCCCCATTGAACGCTCTGAATGATTGACATTTTGCTCTTCACACAAAGTCATCAATAACAATACCCACTAGCTACCTTTCATAGTTAAATAACTCAAACACTCAAATGACTTCAATAAAGAAAAGATTAAACAGTAACTCCCACATTGCCCACAAAAGCATTTCAGAGGCCCCCACATCACTGAAACACCACCACCCTCCACCCCACCCAGTACGGTAGCCACATGTAGTATCCAGTGGTCAGTCGAACACCTTTCATCAAAAAATTATACTATATATATATAAAAATTAAAAATTATTTTTCATATGCATATATTAAATCTTGAACACACTTTGACTAAATTTCTAGTTTCACCACTACCCCACCCCACCACCACCTCCAGACACAAACAAGACTAACTAATAAAAAAGTAAACTTTGCAAAAGACAACATATATACATATATCAATACATGCATTACAAGTTCTTGAGTTATATGGGGGGCCACAAGAAATGCATATAATATATTTATTTATTTTAAAAGGATGGGTTTTTTTTTTTCCTATTTTTATAATCCCATTTTTCTGGTAGTTGGAAGCAGTCTGCAGCTAAGAATGCGGAGTGCTTACCAGCAACAACTGAGATGCTTTTGTCTTTGTACCGTTCCACAAATAAATCAATTGTATCTTTGAAGGCTTTTGGATCGAGTAACAGAGTAGTGATATCTTGAAACATTATCCCTGTATAAATTTCAAAACCCACAAAAGTTAACAACAAAGATTAAAACTTTACCTAATTTGGGGTCGACCCATGATCCCAACTCAGTTAAAGAAAAGGGAAAAGATAGAGAAAACACCTGGTTTGGGGAAATTAGGGACAACACGAATTCTAGACTGTATAGCATGGATACGCGGATCTTGATCTTTGCAAGCTGACATTGCCCTTTTGGATACAAATAAATTCACTGAAAAAATTAAAAAACTTTTCTCCTCTGTTTCTAGCTCCGGCAACTGAAGATTTTTGAGTTTTGGCCGAAAACAACAGTGAAAATGAAGTAAAGAGGACAGGGGAGGGGAATGAATAAAGAAGAAGAAGGGTTTTTATAGGAGGTGGCTTTTCAGTTCTTTTGGGGGTTAAAAAAAATTGAAATAAAAAAGCTGGGTCTTTTTCCTTCTTCTTTTTTTTTAAAAAAAAAAAAAATCTATTTCCGCTACTTGTTTTTGGATTCGTTTAATTCCACGTGTCGAACTCAGAAAAACACTATTTTTGAGGATTCTTTTTTGTTTGTTTTTGGAATAGCTAATTTTTGGTAGAATGAAGGAATTGAAATAAAAAAGTTGGGTCTTTTTAAAAAAAATTATTTCTGTAGTATTTGTTTTTCGATCAAACTAATTTCATGTCTCCAATCGCTAATCAAAAAGTACTCTTTTTGAGGATTCTTTTTTGTTTGTTTTTGGAATAGCTAATTGAGAATGAAGAACTTAAAATAAAAAAGTTATGGTTCTTTTTCAAAAAAAAATCATTTTTGCTGCCTATTTTTGGATCCGACTAATTCTATGTTTCGAACCCAGAAAAACACTTTTTTTGAGGATTCTTTTTTGTTTGTTTTTGGATCAGACTAATTCCATGTCTCGAATCGCTAATCAAAAAGTACTCTTTTAAGGAACTTCTTTTTGTTTTTGGAAGAGCTAGTTAAGGACGAAGAAATTAAAATAAAAAAAAAGTTAAGTTCTTTTTCCTTCTTTTTTTTCTTAAATTCATTTCCACTGCCTATTTTTGGATCCGACTAATTCCACGTTTCAAATCTAGAAAAACACCCTTTTTGACGATTCTTTTTTGTTTGTTTTTGGATCAGACTAATTCTATGCCTCAAACCGCTAATTAAAAAGTACTCTTTTAAGGAACTTCTTTTTGTTTTTGGAATATCTAATTAAGGACGAAGAAATTAAAATAAAAAAATTGTAGAAAGTTAGGATCAATAATTTTATGTTAAACTAATTGATGATAATGTATAAAATGTATCAAAAACTTTAATACTTATACTAGAATACTTTTTATTTATTTTTATGCAATATTCAAACTTATGATATTGAGATTTTATTAATAATATAATAATGACAATTGAAGTGTCCCAATTGAAGACTTTGACACCACAATAATGATGATATTATTTGATTAGTTTGTAAATTAATTTAAGTAAACAAGTATAAGTTTTAATTTAATACAAAAAATTCTTTGTTTCATAGTAGAATTTCAACTATCATCCAATTTGTGTTGAAAATTGATTTTGAAGTCCCATTTTCAAAATAAAAATTTAGTGGAGATTGACGAAAACTCATGAATTGACTTCGCATATTTCTTAAAAATATAATAAATAAAATAATAATTTTATTATATTATATTAAGTCATTACAAGTCATCTCTCACTCATTAATTAGAGAATGAATTAGAAATAATTAGTACTTGATAATAAAGATAAAATTAATAAATATAAAGTGATATAATTGTCTATTATTTTTCAATCTAAACAAGTAAATTTGGATGAAGGGAATAATTAATATACTTACTAGCTTGTGCAATATTTATGAAGTTATTTGTGAAGAAATAGCAAGTATTCTGCATATATGGAAAAATCTTTTCATACCGATCGTTTGGATATATTTTGATTATTATAGAAAAATATTGTTATAATGTAATATGAACATTCAATTTTAATTTTTCGAGTTTTAAATATAGAATCACTTTTATTAAAGAGCACTTAACTTTTAATGTAGAACTTTATTGCGTGGATTCAAATTTAATAACGTGGAAACCAAACAAAATAGTTACTCTTCAAGCAAGGGTAAGACCATTTTCTAATGTATTTAATTTTAAAGAAATAATTATTGTATCCCACTTCCAAACCCTACTTAAATCTTATAAATTGAAAACAATTAGACCCCTTCAGCAATAGATTAGATAATAATAATAGTAATAATTCAATTTATAAGCCAACTATCATTTTGTCACTCACAAGAGCAATCGACTAAATTTTAGGTTCACACTTAGGATATCTAAAATAATTGATGAATAATCATTGCACAAACTTGTAGTGGTAATACTATTTGTTTTGTTTAAGTAATTTTATAAATGTGAAATTAAGATGAAAGTACAAAAGCATCAATAAATTATTTAAAGTAATTCCTCGTATCACAGAAAAAATTAGAGGGATAAACACAAAACTTAAGCAAATACTAGATATCAACATTGTCAATTCTTTTAGATGATGTGAGGAATTTAAAAAATAAAATAAATAAGGTTAATGTTTTGTGGTTTTTTTTTATGTTATCATTATCCTTGTCTTTTTAGATACAATATGCATAAAGAACCAAGAAGGATCCAATTTTGTGACATTAGATTTTGAAAGATCTTTATCTTTGTATGTTATTGTCAAAACTAATTTTGTATGTCAATTTGCTCTACAAATTTTATAACTTTCTTTGTTAGAACATTATCATGATATTATTTACACTTGTAAACGAGGGGAAATTAATATATAAATTAGCATGGCTTATCCATTGTTATAATGATATATATGTGACGTTGATGATGGGTCAATGAGGAGGACTTGCAAGCTTTTAGATTGGACAGTTTTTGAAGAAGGGGCGCACATGTGTTTATTGAAAGGTGAAGAACTTTATTAGATGTAACACAAGCTCACATAATGCACGGGTTTTAGATTCAATGATGGTGTAGCGCAAGAGACAAATCTAGAGGTATGTTTAGCTAAAATAAACAATACACATCATGAGGTATAACAATTAAACATGATATCAAGCCGGACTCTCTCAGAAACAATTGTAGGTTAAATCTCAGTGAGAATGATGAATCCTCAAAGAAGGATATATTTGACCCTCATGGCGGAGGACAGGTTAACGAAATGGAGACTTCTAGGTGAAAAGTGCAGATGACATCTTTAGAGAAATCCCAAAAAAAAAAATGAGAGAAAAGAATATTTTTTCTATTATAATAAACGCAAGTTCAGATAGTACATACGCTTTTATATAATACTTTTAAGGAGTCTATACGTTTATAATTTTCTTTCTCCTTTGGTTATCCAAAAAGTGGGCAGTAGAAACATTTGAAAAGACAAGAATTTGGCTAAGTTCAAATCCCATGATGTTCACTAAAAGATTTGTTAATATCATAATAATTACTTACAAAGACTTTAAAGATAAAAATAACCAGTAATAATAAGCCACTTGACTAGTTCCTAAAATCCCATGATGTCCTCCCACAAATAATTTATCACAATAATAATAAAAAAAAAATTAATAAAATTTGATTTATTAATATTTGATACGAGAATTTGAGTTGCAACCTTATAGTTAAAAATATCTCTTAATTTGCGATTTGTATTACTCGATAACCTTTATTTTTTTTGTCTCAAATATATTTTTGAGCAATTCAAAAAGTTCAAATATACCCCTCGTACTAACGATGAAAACCACGTAAGTAATTAAGTATAATTGTTTAATAATGTAGGGGTAGTGATTGTAATTAGGGAAATTCACTTAAAAATAAATTAAAACAAGAAAAGAGGACTGCACCATAACGTGGCTATCTCTTTCTTCATACATCATAAGTAGCTTTCAAATCTTATAACTATATTCCGTGCACATGTTTTATTTTACAGCTTTTTTTTTCTTGTCAAAAATAAAATAAATTAATCCTACTTATGTATACAAATAAATAAAAATTAAAATAAATGTTCTAATTAAAAAGATTTAAGTACCTTCATCTTTAATCAGAAATTTTGAGGCATGAAATCGCTTTTGTTAGAGAGCGTTTTATCCATGACATGGAACTTCCCGACGCAAATCTAAATTTAGTCAGCTCCAATGTGAATACCAAATGTCGAATCTACCTAACATTTATATGTAACTCTAATTAAGTGTATGATGCCTAACTTCTTTTACTTGCATAGTTGCATGGGCCTTTCAATTTGCCAAATCTATTGCAAATATTTAATTATTATCATTAAGGAAAAATTACACTTAAAAGGAAAGAATTGCTAATGCTTTAGTTTGGTTTTAAATAATAGCACCCATTTTATGGAAAGATTTAAAACATTTCTGACCCCTCATTAATTTCTTGTTTTCTTCTTGTTGTCTGTGATTATGATTCCAACTTTGCAACTTGTTGCTAAAGTACTTGTGATATCCTGCCTAACTTTTAAATTTGTAATCTTAATCTAATTAATTAGAGCCGTTTAAGTGTTATACATTTCCAAAAAATAATTTAATTCTTGATTAGGAAATTAAGTGTGCCCACACGAATTTAACCATTTCTAGATATGATCATCGATTTGAATTCATAAGATACGTGTATGTAATGCTAATTTTTTACCAAGTTTTAATTAATCTACTTCATAAAAATTATGTGTACGTAATATCCTGTGAGTAACGTGATTGTGTAAATATTAGTTATACTAACCGTGCACCAAACTTATTCCTAAACTTATTTTTATAGATATGTTATATTAAAAGAAAGATTCTTATTGGTCTTGTGTTCAAATTAGAGGACTATCCTTCTTAATTACTACTATAATTGTAGAGAACTCAGTACATATACATGTGTACGTGGTGATTTACATACAAAATGTGAGTGGAACACTTACTGAAATCTTGCTTTATTCTTCATAAAGTTGTATGTTTTGTTTATCAAATGGATTGGTCGATAATTTTTGCCCTATAACAATTAAATTTATGCATAATAAGACATAAGTTCTTTAAAAATTGAAGTCACGTCATGACATTATAACTTGTAACTTGTAATTAAGGGTATAATTATAATACAAAAATATAAACTTATTTGTACGAAAAATTATTTATCACAAGAGACAAAAATTAAAGACCAATACATACAAGATAGGAACAAAAGTACAAATAACCCTGTATTTTCTCCTTGAAGCTGTTGGGGTAGGCTTGATAAGGGAAACTGAGGAGTCCGGCACAAAAAATGACACTTTTTTGAACCCTAAATATCAAATGGACACTCTCTAAAAACACATATCAAAACGGACAGTTCACCCATTTATTACTGTCCATTTTGGTGTGTGTTTTTAGAGAGTGCGTATTTGATATTTAGGGTTCAAAAAGTGTCTATTTTGGTGTCGGGCTTAAGGGAGTTGACATGAGATATTGACAAATAATTGTGGGAATAAATAAGATCGATCTTTCTATCGTTAACTAAAGGTCTCAATTTTAAGCCTTGAGGTAAGGAAATTTTGAAAAAGTTAAATTAAAAGAAAGAAAGATTCTGATATAATTAAGGACCATAACTAATCAAATCTAATTGAAATATCCTAACTGTTTTTATTTGACCTTAGCTTTACCCCCATCCTATTTGATAGAGATAGAACGTTTGTTTGTACGTCACCTCAAGCCAAAACACTAGGCTAATTCATTTCAACAGTTAAAAAATATTTAGAAAGCTACTTAAAAACCAACACTTTCCAAAGCCAAAATAAAGTTATGCTAGCTATATATTGTTTATGTTTTCTTTCTTTTTTACCATAATTATAATCAAGGTGATTCAATATAATTGATAACTAGAGCCACACCTTAATATCTAAGAGGCATTACATAGTATTTAATAGGATTAATGTGATGTGAGAGTATGATGAAAACATAAATGAGTTTTCGGATCTTATTTCAGTTTGATGTGACCGATATTAAATTATTATATTGAAAGATCACTTGATCGTGTCGATATGCTATTGGTGGTGAAAAGTTAGATTAATACTTTCAATCTCAATCAATGTCTAACAAACTTGGAAGAATATATAATTACAGACAATCATGTCACTAAATTGAAACTAACTATAAAAAAAACTCAACTAGTATGAACGAGTAAAGGACAAAAGTCAAGTGGCATGACAAATTAAATAGAATGGTGTAGGATTGGAATTATATTAATTTACCACCAAAAATCTATATATTACTATATATAATAAGTGGGAATATCTACTACTTAGCACATGACAAGTGTTGGATGATATGTGCTTGATAGTGTTGTACATTCTTCTTTTATGGTTGTACCTTTAAAATTTATATTATTGGACAATTTAACACCATTAATTACCTACTACTTTATTAGCC
>JAJOOE010022955.1:0-22549 GCA_036250405.1 Solanum raphanifolium | reverse complement strand
TTTCAAAATTGCGTAAAAGATATTACAAATCATACAACAATAATTAGCAATTTAGATTTGGATGACTCTCCAAATTTCATTTGTGTCACATAAATTGAGACAACAAAAATAACATTTATTGGGTCCATTTTAATTTATTTGTCTTATTTTTTATTTTTTTTATATTTAAAAATTGCGTAAAAATACTATAAATCATGATAATTGACAATATAAAATATGTTTTGACAAAAACTCGATTATTAACCCCAAAATATATCACATTATCTATATATTACAATCAAGAAGAAAATAAGCTACGAAAACTTCATATGAGTTCAGTAACTTTAACTTAAATCACGTACCTTACATACGTACAAATAACAAATTTCGAATCTAGAAAAAGCAAAATGATGCAAAAGCCATGGCGGACACCAAGCTAGTGATGGAGAAGTTTTTGCAGAACTTAGCTGCCTTTGGGTATTTCCTGAGCAAATACAATGCACTGAAGGAAGTAGAAAAAGATATCATCAGAAAAACTATGAATATATGGAAAAAAGATCCATTTCCTGTCCGAATAAATACAGGAAATCGATCTTGTCCTATGTATTTGTAAGGAAGAAAAGGCATGAGCGTTGCTAAACCAGAAGTGATCATTGTAACAATTTTAGCTGTCGTTAGTCGATCTTCATTGACTGACGACAGCAATAACACAAGTACATCATCTTTTGGTTTCATAGTTGAATGTAAATATTGATGTAAAATGATATGGTGCTTATTGTAACCCAACAAACTATATATATGTATAAGTAGCGCAGAAAATTAATTGAGTTCACACAGAGGAATGTGAATTGATTTCTGGGCAATTGCAAGGAATTAATAGCTGGGCCTAAGAAGATATTTTGATTGACTTTGTGGATTATTGGGGAGGAAACTTAGTAAGGAAGAAAAGAAAAAGTTTATGTGAATTAATTTCTGGGCAATTGCAGAGAAAATGGGAGGAATTTACAAATTCGATTGAGAAATTTTGGCTGAATTTATGGGCAATTGAAAAGAAATTTCCTTGGACAAGAATACATGTACCCAAAAAAGGGAAACCATTTATATTGAAGTATGTGACCGTCTCATTTAAAAGATTGAGCTGTTAGGGAGAACATACTTTTATTATTTGATTATATTCTCAACAATTTACGAGCAATTACCTTACTTTCATACCCCTCTATTTTTAATTACTAGAGGAAGAAGCATTGCTCCAATGAAAACATTATTTAGTTACTTCTTGATATCATCAGAGTATATAAGGAGGAAAAGACTGTGTTTCCGTGAAAAAACTATTGAATTATTGCTTGATACTATCAAAGTGTGTATATATATATATACACTCAGATAGTATCAGTGAATATAACAAGGGGACAGTCAAATAAATAGTTTGAGTTGTAGGTCCAATCAGGATAAATATATTGAGTTGGGTTCAATTTGAGTAAATACTTTGCCTTATAGGTTCAATTTGTGTAGTTTTCCCTAAATGTTCTTCGTTAATAGTTTGGTGCGGGGAATTTCTTTGGTGTGATTAATAGTTTGGTTCCTTTAAAAATATCTTTATTGTTATTTAATGGGTCAAAAAATACTCTTTGGTGTGGACTCTTTCATCCTCAATCAAGAGGTCTCAGGTTCAAGTCTGCTTGGGTACAAAGTCGTTTTTGTTATGGAGTGTTTTACCGGAGATTTCCCAGCGTGAAACCAAAAAAAAAAAAAAGAGGAAACCAATCAAAGGAGTAGAGTATGACTTCAGAGAAATTTACAGTGAAATCCAAGAAGCTACACACGTAGAAGACAATTATTCATGTGCTTCCAGCTTCGTCGACTATATGTATAAATATACCCATAAATTATTGGGAATTCTTCAATAATAAAAACTAATTCATTTTTTTTTTTCATCAAATTTAATCATGTCAACACTCGAAAGTCCATCTTTTGAAGGTTATATTTTTCAAAATCATTCGTTCAGTGTTAAGAATAATCCGATTTATGGAGTCTCTGAACAGAGAATTAATGTTCTACAAGATGAAACTACGAATAATCATCGTATGAAAAATGTTGTTGAAGAGATACGAATATTGATCGATGAGGAGACAATTGCGATGAATTTCACAAATACATTGCCAACAACTAATAAGATAGTGATTTCTCACTCGTCGAGAGAATTCTCAACGAGATTGATGGAAATCACACTTGGAATAACAGGGCAGGCAGCTGTTTCCCTAATGGCTTATGTATCAACAACAACTGCCACCACATCGTCTCTTCGAGGACTAAATTTTGTGGTGGCAGCTAATGCTGTTGGATTTATTGCCACTTTTCTCGGGATGTGGTTGAGTAAGAAGAGCAAGAAAAGGAAACAGGTGGCTGCTGCGTCTGTCGTTGCTGGGAAAACAGGTGGCGTAGCAGCTGCTTGCGCGATCATCGTAGCCATGGGGATGTTCCTTCCTGCAAATGTTATATCTATGTGGTTTATTGGCTTTCTATGCCTCTTGCCTGCTGCTGTTGTTGCTTTTGCTTAAGATATTCCTTTTGCTTATTAGTACTATTTCATGGTAGCATTTGGACTTTTTCAATATGGGTTGGTCCGATCAAGAAAGACATGGGGCTTTTGGGCCTTGCTCGGACCGAGCTAGGCTAGAGGGGTAGGGGAGGGGAATGAAATAATAGTTGTTCAGACTCTTTAACAATGTTGACAGGTGTGTATTGGATCCTTAAAAAAATATATTTTTGAAGGATCCGACATGAGTGTGGCAACATTTTTAAAGAGCCTGATGAGCAACTTAGATGATATATGTATAGAATTTGTTAGATACAAAGGAAAACATTTTCATTAAAAAGTGTGGCACATCTAGTGCAATGTAGATCTAAAATTAGTTCTTAGATGTTTTGTGGTAATTCACTTCTAAAAAGAGTCAATGATAGACAGAATTTGTAGCCAAGCAAAATAGTTCGTTGATAACCCATCTTACAGTTATCATAAAATTATGTTAGCTATAAGTAATTTAGCGACAGATTGGAGATGCACATCAAGAATTTTGTCTTTAATAGGAGTGAAAAAATCAAACCCAACCTATTCAACCCGTCCAATCCATTTAAGTTTGAGTGTGTTCTGACCTGTCTATTCATGAGCTCAACCCATTAAAAGTGGGGGTTGATATGTAATCTGAATTTGACTTATGAGAAATCTTGTCAAAATATTTTTAAAAAACTTTTTTTTTTTAATTTGATATGTTATACATACCCATAATAAAGAAAAAAAATAATTTTATTAAGTACTAAAATATTTTAAAAGAACAAGTAAAACAAATTAAGCTTAGTAAAAATCGGGTTGGATTGGGTCCTGACCATTACCTAACCCATTTTGACCCAAACAAATTTGAGTTGGGTTGACTCTTGACCCGATTGTTGTCTTAACTCATTATGAACCATTCAAATTTGACCTAACACGCCGAATTGCCACCGCTAATCTTTAATAATTAAAAAAAGGAAATGCATAAGTACTCCCAGCCTATGCCCAAAATCCCTGAGACACACCTAACCTTTATTAAGGTCCTATTACCCCCCGAACTTATTTTATATATAATTTTCTACCCCTTTTCGGCCTACGTGGCACTATCTTGTGGGCCCAACGCGTGTTGATAATTTTTTCAAGGATAGTGCAACGTAGGCCGAAAAGGGGTAGAAAATTAATTAAAAAATAAGTTTGTAGGGTAATAGGACCTTAGTAAAGATTAGGTGTATCTCAAGAATTTTGGGCATAGGTTGGGGGGTACTTATGCATTTTCCCTTAAAAAGAATAGATTATTTTTTCCTACTGAGGTATTCCTTCAAGCTTATTTAATTGTACGTACTAAAGTTGTTTTTGTTGTTATCATGTAAAATATGTGATTCTAGTTTTATTATGACGACTCTTTTACGTACACAAAATGGATAAACCTTGTGTTTTGTTTCTAGTCATCGTATAATTGACCTATTCACAAGGGCGGAGCTACAATGAAACATGACTTTTCAGACGAACCCAATAACTTCTGCGTAGAATCTGTCTCCTTCCCTACCTAGCTCATCTCTCTTATTCAACAAATAAAAAATTAAAAGTTCACAAGAAAACTTAAAATCATATTTTTGATGGAAAATTTACGTAAATATATAACCATCTAGTTTACTAATATGGTCAAAATATACACTTCGATTATATATATGGTATATAATATACACTACCTATATACATAATGAGTATACATTTTATTAAGCAGAAAAGGTATTGGGCCATAAGTTTCCCATTTTTAATCTCTCATGATGAACTAACATGTGATATGTAGCATTTTATTTTATTTTTCTTGGAGAACATTTCCCTTGTTAATTAAATGTTTTTTTTTTCTTTATTTTCATCTAGTATCTGATAACGTGGAGCCTGATTAATTTGAATTCACATGTATAAAATTATTTATATGAAAAATACTCTTTAAGAGAATTTCACGCAAGACTCAAAATCAAAACCTATACTTAAGGATGACAAGCATCACTCGCTTTGACTCGGATCGTAAGTTGTGATGAATGTTCGATGATTTATTTTTGATGATTGAAGTGATCGTAAGTTGTGACTATTTATTTAATGTATAGACAATGTTGGAAGTGTTTTTAGTGTCAACTACGAATATCGAACATTGAGAGAAAGTAAAAAGAAGGAGATAGTCTACAATTAGTAAACAATGAGGTGACGAAAACTACCATACTAATTGAAAAAATAATAATCTAAAAACATATGTTGGAGTTGGTTTAGTGGGATGAGAAAGTGGAGACAAATTAAAGCACACAATATATATGGTACAACTAAATGTTAAAAAAAAATTGTCAAGTTCTTCAAAGGACTTTTAACAATAACAACAATATACACTCAATATAATTTTACGAGTGAAGTCTAGAAGGAATAATTCTAATAGATTTTCTGCTCAAATCAAAAAATTATGTATATATGTGTATAGCAGCACTCATTACCTTCAAACTACGCGGTCAACTTTGTCAAGTCACTATCATCTTATTTAAATTTATCATTAGTACATATATAATTCTACAAAAATTTTAACGAAATTTGATTAATTAATGTGTGTTTGCCTTTCATAGTTTTTAAATCTTGAATCCGCGTCTGATTAAATAAACAAGTAGGGCAATTGATTTGTGAGGGAAGAAGTTGCATACAACAACCATCACCAAGTACATCCAAATAGCAAATCGAACAGTGGAAATTAAAAGGGGACATGATATTTTTTACTTAGTAATATATATATTCTTATCATGTAGAATCATTTAAATCATCATAAGTTAATATAATTAATTTGATGTGAACATTGGTACGCATATATATATTTTTCATTATCTTATATACCTTCTTAACCGTGGTGGATATTCAGAGCTTTGCGTATGGATTCACGAAAATTTGATAGCTTTTGTCTAAACTTCTATATATTAAATAAAAAATTTATCGATATTTTTCACTAGCTTATATACTTTCTTAACAGCGGCGGATTCAGAGCTTTGCTTTATGATTCACAAAAATTCAGTAGTTTTTGCTTAAACTCTGTTTTTGTATTAAAAAATTCATTAAATATTTATAAATATTTATTATAAATCCAATAATGATTATTATATATTTATGTACAATCAATATAAAAATTCAAAAACTTCAACTTCTAAATCCGTTTTTGTTTGTGTACTTCCATTTACCTCGATTGGCGTGTATTTAACCTACTTCACCACCCACAAGGCCACAATAACAAATAAATTAAACATTATATTAGTGGAGAAATGCATAAATAGAAGTGGGGAACATGGAAAAAATATGAGGAAGGAAAAATATGCTATGGGTTGTTGGAGATTATAAAGTGTGTTTCCAAAGCTTTTTATGTACCAGCGATGTGAAGTGATAAGTACGCATTCATAAATTTGATATTTGAGCCTTGTTAGCTACTGAATTACCCTTGGAATTGATTTAACTCCCCCTCCCCCTTCTAATATGAGATTTTTCAAAATGAATACGAATTTAATTATACCTCAATATATATCAAACACCAGGGTAGGAAAAAAACTATTTTCTACATGTTTTCCATGAATTACACCATATTTTTTGAGAGTAAATTGAACAAAAACCATTCTAACATCTCCTATAAATTATTGACAAATTGTAAGTTACTAATGGAGGCATTAATTAAAGCTTTGATTGACATGTACTTTGTGCTGACTTTATTTAGTTTGGTGTTAGGTCACTCAAAGATATCAAAGATGAAGGTTAGTGTATATAAAGCACTTACAATAGAGATTTCAAAGGTTTTTTTTTTCGAAGATTTTTCACTCGAGGTTCGATATCATATTAGATTTTATTGAATCTTAATTTGTGCATATATTGGAGGACTCATATCGGTGTGACACTCTCAGCATGACTTTTTCCACCTCTGATTACGATAGAGGGATTCTGAACCATCTCATCACAATTCATGTTGGTAACATTTCGAGGGTTAAATTGTAATTTAAAAAGTATGTGTATAAAAAAATATAATGATTAAGAGTCCTCTCTAATTAATCATTCTTTAAGATGTACTGATTTTCAACAATATTATTATAAGTGAGATCATTAGCTATAGAAACATCATGAGTTCCAATTGTTTTCAGATAAATGTGATGATGTCGAAAAGTTTAATGAATCAATTAATTAACGAAAACAAGCAATTAATTACCATTAATGTGCATTGATTAAGAATAATTCCATCAACATTTGTCTTGGTGTTAGTGATAAATACATCAGGATTCAAGTTAGGGATAATAGTTTTTACTCCCTCAGTTATTGACAAATTCTTATTTCTTGTCCTTCTAATATACTCAGTATGAATTTATACACATTTAACATTTAATTAATTAAAATATGTGTATGTTTATCTCTATTTATATAAGAAATATGCTAGAATTTGTGACAAACAGGAAATATGTTTTTTATTAAAAACTTTCTAGCAGCTGCCACCTTTTGTTCTTTGTTGATTCGAACTCACAACCTTTACATTGGAAGAGAGGGGTGCTTATCATCTGAGCTACTCTCACTCGTTAGTAAATATGTTGAGTATATAACTTATAAGTAAGCAAGTCTTATTCTGGTAAAGTGTTTTAAAGTCATGTGGGCCAAGGTTCAGAGTAGACAATATCATTAATGGATTGGGTCATTATAAATGATATCAAAATTGTTGAATCTAGACAAATCTCATGCGGTGGGGCAAACCTTTGCGAGGATGCTGGGCTCACTGTGTCCATAAGAGGGGTGTATATGCCCCAACTTAGAATAAGAAGTCTTATATTTGCAAAACACAGAAAAGTTTTACACCCTAATGACACATTTTAAAAACTATGTAGACCTAGCTCTAAAGTAGGCGATATCATTAGCGAATTGGACCGTTACATTATAGCATGTTAATAACCATATTAATCAGGCCACCAGTTATCATAAAGCAAAGAACAACTTTCTCAAAACTAATGAAAAAGCATTGAATAGATAGAAAGGAAGAAAGAAAAACTTTTGTTTCATTGTTCAATTTGTTTTTTTGTATACATTTGTTTATTTGTTGCAAAAGAGGTTTTGGTTTGCTTTGGACATGAATTTAGTGAGTAAAAAAGAAGATTTTTTTTTTTTACCTTTTTTCTTCTAATTAAGCAAATAACTTTTTCATGTCAATTGTAGCATATTTTTATCAACAAAATATCATTATCAATTTGGCGATGTCATCTATACTTTTAAAATAAAAGATAAGTGACCAAAACTATTGACACATAACACAATAATAATAACGACATAATCAATATAATTTCATAAATGAAATAATGTGTACGTAATTTTATTCTATCTTATAAAAATACAAATTGTTTCCTACAGATCTCCGGCTCAAGTAATTAAACATATCAAATCAGGTATAAAATGAAAATACATGAGAGAAGTAGTCATAATAAAAATAGTAGAGAAAACAATAACGAATAATACGATAATTAAAACAAAAGAAAAAATAGATAAATAATAAAAGAACAAGATAATAGGAGAGTAATAATAATATTACTCGATAAAGAAAATTAAACTAGACAACACTCTACCTACGCACTAACCTTCCATCCGAACTATCGACTATCCATATTTTTCTAGGCATTGTCATGTCCTCGATATATAGCATATGTGTCATGATGTCTTGTCAAATCATGTCTCTCGATATTTCTTCAAGTTACCTCTACCTCTCCTCAGACGACTCACCATAGCTAACTTCTCACACCTCCTTACGAGAACATCTATGCATCTGTAATCTGTTCATATCTGAACCATCTCAACCTCACTTATCTCATCTTGTCCACCACGAAGATCAAGATTAATAATTGATATCTAGAAAAAAAAATTGTACATAGTTTCTCTGGTCATAAATTAATTAACATTATCAACAGTTAGCTAGGTGTTTTAAGAACAAATTAATAAATTAATTATCCAAATAGAAGTGGATTAAGAGTACGTAAGCAAGTTTAACACACGGACGAATAAAATTAAAGTAAGGTATTATTCTAAACGCATAAAACACCAATAATTATAATAATCAAATCAAACTCTACAAATAATAAATATTTTAATACTGCAATATATAATTAGTGAATATCAAGTACAAATTGAATGGAAATTGTAAGGACATGATTAACTATTAAAATATAAAAAATAAATAAAGTTGATGATTGGAATATAGAAAAATAATGACGATCTTATCCTATTTTAGCCAATCAGAGTTCATCTATGACATTTTGTGATGATAGAATATAAAAATTATAAAGAGAAAAATATGTTGCAGTTATATGAGTGGATATGAGAAAGTGGAGACACATGTTGGTCAAACAAAAGCTATATGACTAGTTTATTTCCTATGGGACTTATTTATCGGGTGAAATCAAAATTTTAAATTTATATATAAATTTGAGATTTGTATAAACTAATAAGGGCTAAGGTATGCATATTTGTCTAAGTATATATGTTTTAAATTCATAAGCGACGTATAATGAGCTGTTAGGGAGTGTTATTTTTATGTGAATTTTTTTTGTGCGAATTCAGATTTAGTTAATTTTCAATATGAGTATTGAATATTAGATGAAAAAAAGAGTTGTGGAAATTTTTTATATACGTGATAGATTTACTATCACTACTAAAATGGAAATTTTCTTCGTTCGTTTCTATCTGAAAGTCCATCGAAAATATTTCCAATAATCAAATATTTGATGTGTAACAAAAATTCTAAACTATTTTAGTAATGATATCTATAAATATATAATTCTTATTAACAGTATTAGATTCAAATTACTCACTTACATCTCAGGCGAATTTCGCATAAAAAATGAGAGAGGAAAATGAGGTATAACTCAAGTTTTCATGATATAAGTATTCTTTAAGCTCGATATATATAACATAACCTTAAAATACAAATTTGTGCAATGTTAAACCCCCAAAGCGGACAATACGCATCATCATGAACTTAAATCACCACACAATTTATCAAATTTAAATCTTGAATCCGCTTCTGTACATCATTGACTCTCCCTCCTTGCATAGTTGTAACAAGTTGGTCATCCTTTTGCTCTTCAAAGTCTAAATCCTTCTTCTTCTTCTTTTTTTCTTTAATTTCTTTGTTCCTTTATTGTTTGATTGATTCCTAAACGAAAGCAATAATTGATAAATTCATTGCTAGAAAAAGAATATTAAAGAAGGAAGGGGTACTATATGTATTGTCATTTTCTGTCCTTTATCCTTCAAAGTTGTCCTCTTCTTTTTCTTTCCTATGTTTTGTCATCCATTACATCTTTTTGAATTAGGTTAAAGTGTTCTAGTGATAGGAATTCTTTTTTATTTTTCATCCGGTGTTCAATATCCGCATTAGAGCTCGATTATTTTGAACTCGTGTTGCATAGGATCTTGAATATGAAAAAAAAATCCTTAGTAAGGAGTGCTTCCCCGAATGATAGGAATATTGTAATTAGAGTACAAAAGCACTTTTTTTTTTCTCTATGGGGGTTAAAACTTGGTGTTAATGGCATGTTGTAATATATTAAAAAAAAAATGTCTTTTAAAAAATATATATAATTCTTTTTTTAAAATACATTATTCCTTAAGCCTACTAATCATTTTGTTTTCTAATATTTGTTACTATAAAAAAAATACTTTCATTTCTCATATTTATCTTCTTTTTAAAAAAAAAGAATTAATAAACAAATTGACTCAAACATCTGTACGTTTTTCATGATTTCCCAACTATAAAGTACACATCTATATTAAAAGGAAAAAAATACACTCACAAAATGCATTATTCTTTAAATTAAAAAGTGACGGTTAAATATTATCATGAACTTATCTTCTTAATTATATAATAATAATTAGTTATAAAAATGTCACAGTTAAGTTCTACTAGTTCTAAACTAATCAACGTGAGACAAACTGGTTACTCCCATAACAGATATCATAACTAATATTAAAAAAATAATATACATCCTATTTCAATTTGTTTGTTTTACTTTTCATTTTAATCCAAAAAGAATATTTCTCTTCTCTTTTGGTGCACTACTAAAAAAATATTATTTTTCATTGAAATTTTGATATGGATTATTTTGAACTCGTGTTGCATAAGATCCTGAATATAAAAAAAAAATCCTTAGTAGAGAGTGCTTCCCCGAATGATAGAAATATTGTAATTAGAGTACAATAGTACTTTTTTTTTCTCTATGGGGGTTAAAACTTGGTGTTAATGGCATGTTCTAATATATTCAAAAAAATGTCTTTTAAAAAATACAATATTCCTTAAACCTACTAATCATTTTGTTTTCTAGTATTTGTTACTATAGAAAAATACTTTCATTTCTTATATTTATCTTTTTGTTATTTTAAAAAAAAAATTAATAAACAAATTGACTCAAACATCTGTACGTTTTTCATGATTTCCCAACTATAAAGTACACATCTATATTAAAAAAGAAAAAAACACTCACTAATTTCATTATTCTTTAAATTAAAAAGTGGCTGTTAAATATTATCATGAACTTATCTTCTTAATTATATAATAATAAATAATTAGTTATAAAAACGTCACAGTTAAGTTCTGCTAGTTCTAAACTAATCAACGTGAGACAAACTGGTTACTCCCATAACAAATATCATAACTAATATTAAAAAATAATATTCGATCTATTTCAATTGATTTGTCTTACTTTTCGTTTTAATTCAGAAAGAATATTTCTCTTCCCTTTTGGTGCACTACTAAAAAAATATTATTTTTCATTGAAATTTCCCAATAGCAAATGTTTTTTTTAGCTATTTCTACATATATTTAATTTGATTGAATCTGTGGAAACAATAGTAGTTTTTTTTCACACAAAATTTAGGAAGCTTCTCAGTATTTTAATGAGAATCTGTTTTTCATTGTGCATCGATGGAAAAATTATGTTTTGTAACTCAAAATTTCTCATTGATTCACAATGGCAAAAGCCTATGTTTTCGGTAGTGACAACTCTTTAATTCTAACTTTCCACGTGACATGTTTAATACGATAAGATCATAAGATATTTTAGTACATTCTATATATCTTTAATTAGTTTAAGATCATAAGATTTAGGGAAAATGCACAAGTACCCCCCCAGCCTATGCCCAAAATCCCTGAGACACACTTAACCTTTACTAAGGTCCTATTACCCCCTGAACTTATTTTATATATAATTTTCTACCCCTTTTTGGCCTACGTGGCACTATCTTGTGGGCCCTGCAAGTGTTGACAAAATTTTCAAGGATAGTGCCATGTAGGCCGAAAAGGGGTAGAAAATTAATTAAAAAATAAGTTCGGAGGGGTAATAGGACCTTAGTAAAAGTTAGGTGTATCTCAGGAATTTGGGGCATAGGCTGGGGGTACTTATGCATTTTCCCTAAGATTTAAGATTTCTTTTTAAATTTTTTTGTGTCAAATAAAAAATAGATAAATAAATTGAAATGAAAAAAATATTTTTGAATAACCCTTTAACAATTTTTTATCAACATCTTTTTTTGTGGAATTATGCTTTATAACAAGTGTCTTGTTTCCTTTTTATTACATCAATTAAAAAAAAAAATGTTGTTGGTTCAACTTTGGTAATGCTATGATCCATAACATCAATCATTTCAATGGATTTGATATAATTTGCACAAAAACTTTAGCTTATAAAATTTAATTTGGTGCATTTGGATTAGAAAATTATTTGGTTTTTTATGTTGCAATTATCAGAACTTTGATTCTAATAGTGAAAGTTGTCTTTAATCTCACATCTTATCATCAAATAAATTAAGTTTGTACCATATTCAAATTAATTTCTTTTGAATAAATGAGTTTTGTGTCGTAAATTTAAATCTGAATTAATCAAATCGTAAGTTCTAATATGAGATGATTTTTAAAAAGTTAATTTTTTTTTTTTATCAAATTGACTCAAGTTCTCAACTAATTCACGTAAGTCTAGAATTATCCTAAATAAATTATTTCTTTCACCAATGAAAAGCAAATTCTCAATAACCATTTTATTCTATACTTAACCACTAATTTTAGCATGTACAAATTATTTTCTTAATCAAGGAAAAAGACAGAAGATTCCTTGAAGTGGTACTTTTAAAAAACAATTAATTAATTAATGAAAGTTTGATAATGGATGTTAATTGTTATTTCTAGGAGGATTAGACCAGTAACAAGAATTGAACACAATAAAACCTAACTCTAAATCACACAGTCGTACACGTTTAACATTAAGCACGGTACTCCCTCCGTTCCATATTAGTTGATTATTTTTTCTTTTTATACGCTTATTAAGATATCATAAATAAGAAGATAATTTTACTAGAAAAAACCTCTTGGAAATTTTACTAAACACTTTAAAAAGAATTAATTGGAAGGGTAATATAGAAAAAATTTAATTAATATTTTTTTATCTAGTAAAGTGGACAACTAATATGAGACAACTATTTTTAGTAAGATGGTCAACTAATATAGGATGGTGGAGTATTAATTAGGTATTAGCGATATGGAACAAGAAGAGCTAAAAACGAAGCATCCTTTAAAAAGCTTCTATACGAGAGGAAATACTTAATTTTATCTAAATATTACAAAAATTCACTGAAATCGCACTAAATTTTCCTTAAATATTGCAAAAAAGAAAATGAATATATATTTTGATAATTAAAACGTCATTCAACTTTGTTTAAGTATCATATTAAATGTCGATGTTGGTTCCTTGTGATGACTTTTATGATACTTAGGTTTAAATAGTTTAGTAACTTTCACAACACTTACATACAATAAGTGATTATATCATTACAAAAAAATTAATTAATAATTTTACTACTGTAAAATGATACTAATTAAGTGATCATTTATAAATTAACCCGATAATTATATATTATCAATATATAAAATTTAAATTCTTTTAAAAATTGCATGAAACCTTAATATATATGATTATATTCTTTGGTTAATATATTGTTTTTTTCTCTTGTTAGTACTTATCCAAACTGTGGATTTGCTATTGCACCAAAGAGGCGTCTCAATAAATATATAATAGATTAATTAACAATAATGGAATAAAAATAGTAATCTTAATTAATTAATAGATTAATTAGGTGGGGTATAGACTCTAATTATATAATTAATTGAAGAAAATGCAAGTTTGCGGTTGCAAGTTGCTACCTATGAGATTTGGAATCACTTTTTCGATACAAAAATGTTACTAGTCAATTTTCTTATGTTTTATTAATAATATAATATAGTAAATATAATAAATGAAAAAATAATCTCTAATAAAGTAGTGGACATAGATTAGCAACAAGTGGATCAAAAGTTAATTAATAATTAGCAAATAAACCTTAACCACAACCTTAATAAGAAAAGTATATACCTTTTTTTAAAAGTTTCAAATATATAGTAGTTCTTATGATTGGAAACACTTAAGAACTTTCATAGTACTTCATTACCCAAATCACCCACTCAACACCTAACCACCCCCCCCCCCACACCCCCCTATTTAACATATGTAGATACATGTATGTGTATTTCCATTTTATATATTCTTATACGAGTGTATTATTCTCTAGATGTTTCTGTTGAATGAATCCATTTTTTTATATCACTTTGTTAGAATGTGTCGTACTAGTTGCGAAAAAAGAACTATTGTTTCCTTATATTGGTCTTGATAATCTTCACCTTATGAACTATAGATTAAGTTAGATATATAATATTTATTTTCTTAATATGATATCAGAGCTAAAACTATCTTTACTCTTGGTTACACTGGGCTACATGTTATACTTTGTGTGCTCCAAATGTCCGATTTTAAAACAGTCAAGGAGTGCTTGAGTGTTCCCGCATTAGTTGAGGAAATGAATTATTATCTCCTTATATAATTGGAAAATCTTCTCCGTAAGGCTCAAATTCTAGCTTTCAGGGTTGAATTAACACAAAGATTCATTTCCTTAACATATGACATGGAATATGATTAACATGTATATATAATTTTATTGATATATATTTGTTTTTTGCACGTATATTTAGTGTTCGATTTCAAAACACTGAATTATACCGAACTCGTAAATTCATGATTAAATTTGCCATTATGCCAATATATTAATCATCTGGATTTAAACGTATATCAACATATTATGATTTCGAGAGTCAAGGAGGGAGAAAAGCAATTGAGTGCAAATGTATGGTTTGGCAAGACTCCAAGAGGAATTGTTATGAATTAGGACAACCAAGTAAAAATGAATATGCAATATTCAAGTGAGTGACACTACACTTATAGCGATTGAAAACGAACTTTCACTATATTTAAATAAGAATAATATGTATTGGTTTTAACAAAATTTCAAAAAATGATGATATAATACTGTTTCTCAAGTGGCCTTTTCAAGTGCATGTATTCTTCTAGTTACATTGCCAACATGTTGATGTCTGACAAAATAACAAAGTGAACATACACACAGAGGCGAAGTTGAAATTTAAATATCATGAATTCTAAATTTATTATTGAAATTACATTACCGTTCGTTCATTTTTTGTTATTTGATTTACAATTAAATAGTTATACATATTTAATGATTTTTTCAAACAAATATAGAGTGAATAAATTTTTTCAAGTTCGTCCAAATTTATACCTAATATTATAGCTCCGTCCCTGACCATACAATTGGAGTACTTCACTAATAATAATAATTCAACATATGACTAAACTGATAAGGGAACAGTTCTCCAATTTCAGACAAGAATTGGTTGATTATGAGATATTTTTTGATAGGCTGACATTAACATCCAAAGTCCATATGGAAATAAAAAAAAGGGAATAAATATAAGACAAATAAAAGTATTGGTAATCATAAAGAATTATACTGGTCGAGGGTCTTTCAGAAACAGTTAATCTACTTTCACGAGATAAGGATTACGTTAGCTTATACTCTATCCTTCCCAGATCCCACGTGTGAAATTATACGAAACATAACATAGTTGTTGTAGTGTATTCAGACTCAAGAACATAACTTGCCTACGACATATGGCTACAATAAGAATATTCTTCTACTTATAATCATTTTAATTTGTTTTATGGGTCACTATATATAGAAATAGTTTTCTATTGATGGATTTCATCATCTCAACATGAGACAAATGACTCTTAATTTGCACTAAACTAATTATATGTGTGTAATTCATTGGGAGCATGTAATCATATTTATTGATTTTCATAATATGGAATAAAGTTCCCTTTATCTCTCTTCATATATTGTTTAAAATAGTATAAAGAGAAGAAGATAAAAGAAAGGAAAGCAAACCATAAAGCTTGAGAAAACCTTATAGACTTTGATTCAGTGGTAAGAGCACAACATATGACATATGAAATTCAACTCACGTTATAAGTTTGAATTCTGACGTAAACAAAAATATGATATTTAAGTAAAGAAGAGTACTTGACCCTCGAAATTTCTCGATTATCCAAAAAAAAGAAGAAGGAAAACAAAGGTTTATGGTGCTCTAAGACTTTAGAGTACCTTCCACTAAAAATATTTCAGTAACACAACTAATAAGTCCTATAGTAAAATATATGTGGTGTATGAGTCAGCCAGCTAGTGTAAACTCATCTTATTCTTTTTTTAACGGTAAGATATGAGTCAACTTATGCACCACACCTTGATTAAATTATAATATTCTTGCTACCTTCGATCAACACAGATATCAGGTCTCTCATTTCAATAGCTTTTTGCTTATGAACAATAAAGTTTTGTTGTATTGTGACAATTTATTTAGCTAATGGCTAGTTGATTAAAAAGGTAATACGCAAGCATTTAGGTAGTAAGATGTTAAAGTAAACAATATGGACAATTACAATTCTTCTCTATGGGTCCCTTTAACCTCAATTTAAGTGGATTTCGACTCATCATTATTTTTTTAAAAATAAAATAAATAAATCATCATTAACATGTTTTTAAATAATTTCCAACTTTACAAATTAACCTAGATTTCGTCATCCACCAAAAGATAATTGTTCTCAAATTGGATACTCTCTTCTTATAAGATTGACTTTCAACTTATGTTGTTCGGACTTTTCAAAAGTATTGTTTGATACTACTGTATATCAAATCCTTTGAAAGAAATGCATTTTAGGAAAATTCAACAGAAATGTAACAACATTTTTAAAGAGTCTGAACAACTACATAATGCTAGAAATTTCATGACATGCATGTACGGAATGGGACACATGCATATACATCATATATCGATGCATCATGGAACCAATCAAAGTTATTGCTTATATGTTGCTCGGATCCTCCAAAAATACAACAAATAAACAAGTCTTTCCTTATAGATCTTTCCTCCCATTCCTTTGATTATGTTTAACCGCGGTTAATAGCTAGTAATAGTTCGAGTAGGTAGTAGTCTCAAAGCAAACGAACTAACTAATATACAAGTATATAGAGTTGATCATGTAAGTAAAAAGACTATATCGACCCCCTACAAAAAGTCCCTCACTCATTCTCATGTCAGATCCTTCAAAAATACATACTTCTAGAGGATCCAACGTACAACCAGAGACATTTTTGGAGAATCCAAACAACATAATAGTAGTAACACATGCCCAGTGGCGGATCCAGGATTTAGAGTCCGTGGGTGCCAAATGAGATTCGAACCCGTAACCTCAACCTTCTAAAGTTGCCCTCCTACCGTGGCACCACAAGCCAATTTTGTTCTGTGGGTGGCACGCCTTATATTTATATAAATATTATATATATATAGCTATGTATATATAGAGTTTCCGTCGAAGTTCGGGGGTGGCGTGGCACCCCCAATGCCCTTCATAGATCCGCCACTGCACATGCCACTCACCACAACATACAACTAGAGACATTTTCGGAGAATCCGAGTAACATGGTAGTAATAACACATGCCACTCAGCATAGAGTACAACCAAAGACATTTTTGGAGAATCCGAGCAACATAGTAGTAGTAACACATACCACTCACCACACACCACGCATCTAACGCCTTTTTTCGATGTGCTTCCTAAATTGATGTTCTGTTTTTTCTGCTTATGTAAGCTTCCCCTGAATCTTGACCCACTCTCCTCCTATAAAAACCCCTCATTACTCAACCAATGTTCTCCTACAATCTCAACTTTATCTACAAAAACAAAAATTTCTTCAAAGCAAACATACAATCACTTAACTATGATTCGATCAGAAACTGCAGCAACTCACTATTTTGCTTCTGAAAATCCTTCACTTCTGCCTCTTGACTTCAATTTCATGCAAAACAGTTCACCATCACTCCACTTTAGTAGATACTTAACTAATATTCTACCAAACTATCCTGTTAATGACTTCAATAATCTATTACCGTCTTGCATCAGTGGTAACTCTACCTCTGATGAAACGGATGAGCAACAACTTAAGATCATCGATGAGAGAAAGAAGAGGAGGATGATATCTAATCGAGAATCAGCAAGAAGATCAAGGATGAGGAAACAAAGACAACTTGATGAGTTATGGTCACAAGTTCTTCGTCTTAGGACGGAGAATCATAATTTGATTGATAAACTAAATCATGTCTCTGAATGTCATGACAAAGTCCTTCAAGAGAATTCACAGTTAAAGGAAGAAACTTCAGACCTTCGTCAGATGCTTACTGATCTCCAGTTTAATAGTCCTTTCCCTGATTTATGTGACCTCGAAGATATTCCTTGCACCACTGCTCATCTCAAGGCTGAATCGTCGAACCTATCCATCACTCATTCAACAAATTTGCTTCACTGAAAAGAGAGACAGAGGTGTTTTGTCTGTTTACTTTTCTTCATGTTTGTTTGTTTTTACATGAATGCCAAATGAGTCTCTATTTCATATCTAAATGTTAAGACAATATATTTTTATGCATAGTTTAATTTAATCCTCGCGTAATTCTATAGCTATGTTCGAATAAGACAAGAGGGAGTTACTCAGATGGTAAGCACCCCTCACTGCTCCAACTCTAGCCTAAGGTTGTGAATTCGAGTCACCAAGGGAGGATCTAGGGAGGGGTAAAAAAACAAAAAGAAAACGTTCGGATAAGATTCACTTGAACATGAAATCAACAGTAACCCCATGATATAACAAAATCAAAATCATTAGAACAATCAAATGATGTGATCAGCAAAATCCTTAACAGGAAAGGAACACGAAATAATTGAGTGTGGGGGAGGGAGTAGAGAAAACGAAAGCAGCACTATGAACATTTACTTTATTTATTTTCATTTTCAACATCGCGGAGAATAGTATATGCAGCGAGTGGTCTCAGTAAATTGAGCTCAGCAAAAGACAGGCCCCATGATCAGACCTGTTTTCGACATATTAGCACAAGCATTTAGACAAATAGAAGTGGAGAGTGCTGGTGATAGTGGTTCATTATAAAAGTAAGTACTATATGAAGCAAAAACACTTGAAAAGGAAACTCCACTATGATTAACTTACTGTTTTAAACTTTTTTGAGGACAGAGGTTATCAAGTATTTCAGGTGTTACAGGGTGTTTTTGACTTTTATATATCAACATACATAAGCATTTGCAACTCAGATATTTCAGTCATATGTTCTCTCTCTTTATCTCTCTCTCCTCGTGTTCGTGGAGAACATAAAATGAACCTTGAGGCCTAACTTAGAAGGCCTATGTTGCTCATACACTTCAAAAATGATGATGGTGTGTGTCGGTTCCTCCAAATATAGTATATTTTTGGAGGATCCGACAAGGGTGATTCAACATTTTTGGTAGAGTCCGAGAAACATAGATATTAACTACACTTCTTGGATGTCAATGGAAGGAAAGAAGTGGCTCAAGGACAAAACTTGAGCTCTGAACAGAACAAATTAGTTTAAGAGATTGGGTAGTTCTAAGGTTGACAACTACTTATATAAAAAAGAACTATTTCTGACATTAGTTTTACAGGTCAAAGGAGAAGGAACAAATGCTTGTGGCTTATACTTTAAGAAGCTCATATGTATCGTCATTCGTCACCCTCCCTCAATCTTGCATCTATTGAAAGATGAAACAATATCTACCTCAGCCATTCCTTCGCGGTCATCTACAGTGAGTTCAAAATTGACATGATTCTACTTTAAAATTGATAACACCTATACTTTTGCCATTTTAATCAACTTCCCTATCTACCTAATACAGACGTCAAAACTCAAGGCCAAAAGAATGATTACAAAAGAGCCAAAAAGTGAGTAATAGGCAGTATTGTTGTCTGTGCTTCATATTGATACCTGCCACATAAAAGAAAGTACTCTTCAGTTTGTTGATATATTATATGTTTTACAATTAGGAATGATTTAATTGTGTACTTAGATACACACTTACCTAAAAAAGTGGCAGAAAAATCACCATTTATATTAATATTGATTTGTCGACCCTCATTTGAAAGCAAATGATAATCTTTTTGGCCTCTTTTGGAAAAAAATAGTATGTCCTGCAAAAAACAAATTAAATTAGATTTCGTATCAAAAAAATAAACAAAGAAAATATTAACTATGGAGATTGCAAAGGAAAAACAATCTCTCATGTCACCATAATCTTGGACCTTTCAAGTGAGATTATGGTGGAAATTCTTTCGAGATTACCAATCAAGTCCATTTTTTGTTGTAAGTTTGTAAACTGTGGTATAATCTTTTAACTTCTGACCCATTATTTTCTAACATGTATCACAAAAGAACATCATCTAATTTTCCCAGCCTTTTGCTTTCGATTGATAACTATGTCCAGTTTCTTCTAGAACTCAAACCAGATGATCCTTACCCCCTAAAGAGCACCACTGTGTTGAGCCCTAAGTTTCATCTTCCTTCATCCCGCATGAGATTGATTGGTTCATGTAATGGGTTTGTTTGTTCGTTGAAAGGTTGGATGTATGACTTAAATCATTCGGTTTACATTAGCAATCCTCTTTTCGGTGAGTATCTCAAGGTTAAATTGCCTAAACGGGAGAAAAGAACTTGTGTTGCTTATTCATTCTGCTTTAGTGAAGCCTCTAGACAGTATAAAGTATTAAGATCAGCAGTTAGTAATTTTGCCAGACATTCAAAAGTACCAGAATTGGAGGTTTATACTCTTGGAGTTGATGAAAAATGGAGATATGTGGGTGAGGCTCCAGAACCTCTATGTGTATCATTTAGTAAGGCTAACATCAATGGTGTTGTTCATTGGATGAATTCGGGAAAAATGACAACAATTACTCCTTTAACAGTTGGACAGAAGAGGTGAAGTCCCTGTTAGCTCCGTGTGGTCTGAAAACTCCATCCTACAACTTGATACCTGCCACATAAAAGAAAGTACTCTTCAGTTTGTTGATATATCCTTTACAATTAGGAATGATTTAATTGTGTACTTAGATACACACTTACCAAAAAAAAAGTGGCAGTAAAATCACCATCTATATCAATTTTGATTTGTCGACCCTCATTTGAAAGCAAATGACCATCTTTTCCGTCTCTTTCAGGAAAAAATAGTATGTCCTGCAAAAAGTAAATTAAATTAGATTTCGTATCAAAAAAATAAACAAAGAAAATATTAAACTTACACTTTGTTCCAAGCGAATGAATAGAACTCAGCATCTTCTTCGTTCCCTACTATAACTTGGCTAAACCTTTGCCAGAGAGGGTCACCAATCACAAATGATATATCTTGTCTCACTGATTCTATTTTCAGTATTTGATGTTTATCTCTACAAAAAAACAAAAAAATTGTCATTTGAAAAGAAAATAACTGGACTCTATTGATTTTAGCTATAAGATTTTACCTTAACGTGTCGGGGTTAATGCAGCAGTAAGTATCCAAAATGCGATACATAAAGTCTATAGGGTCTTCGAAGTTGACACATTCATAGAACTCTAGTGATACCAACTCAACTTCATCCAGCAATTGAATAATCTCACCATAAGCTCTTTCAATTCTTCTTGAGGAGGAAATGTCTTTAATCTCTGGAAAAACAGTACTGCCTATAATGTACAAGTTGAAGATTCTAATGTTAGTTCCCAAAAGGAACAAAGGTGCAAGGATGGTGATTAAAGTAGAGGGAAATTGAAGATTCTAACTAAGGGGCATACTATTACTAATGTTTTTCACTTAACTCAGTTCAAGTTTAACTCACTGTCTGTGGCAAAATTAACCAGTGAACAACATTGTTCTGCTTCCCTTTTTTTTTTCCTGGGGTCTAATTCTTCCTCCTATTTCAAGTTCTTTAACTCTAATTTACAACACAAATGCATTTGAACTTCATTTTATCCCCAATTTCTATGAAATTTAAGATTCTAAAATGCAAAGAAACAGATCATTCTTCCTCCTGTTTAAGTTCTTAAATTCTACATTGCAACACAAACACAATTGAACTTCAATTCATCCCCAATTTCGGTGAAATTTAAGATTCAAAAAAGCAAAGAAACAGATCATTCTTCCTCCTGTTCAAGTTCTTAAATTCTACATTGCAGCACAAATGCATTTGAACTTCAATTCATCTCCAATTTCGGTGAAATTTAAGATTCAAAAAAGCAAAGAAACAGATCATTCTTCCTCCTGTTCAAGTTCTTAAATTCTACATTGCAGCACAAATGCATTTGAACTTCAATTCATCTCCAATTTCGGTGAAATTTAAGATTCAAAAAAGCAAAGAAACAGATCATTCTTCCTCCTGTTCAAGTTCTTAAATTCTACATTGCAGCACAAATGCATTTGAACTTCAATTCATCTCCAATTTCGGTGAAATTTAAGATTCAAAAAAGCAAAGAAACAGATCATTCTTCCTCCTGTTCAAGTTCTTAAATTCTACATTGCAGCACAAATGCATTTGAACTTCAATTCATCTCCAATTTCGGTGAAATTTAAGATTCAAAAAAGCAAAGAAACAGATCATTCTTCCTCCTGTTCAAGTTCTTAAATTCTACATTGCAGCACAAATGCATTTGAACTTCAATTCATCTCC
>JAJOOE010022954.1:0-23483 GCA_036250405.1 Solanum raphanifolium | reverse complement strand
CCATCCACGGTCCGTGTATGGACTAACGGACCGTCAATGGGACCCGTAGACCACTGCTTCAGCTAAATTTTTGCATAATTTCATTCCCCCCCCCCCCCCCGCACACGTAGCAAGTATTAGGACTTCCCTTTTACATTTTCTGACACTTTTTAGACACAAACCCTATTCTATCTTTATCTAGAAAATTACAAATTTAAGAAAAACTCCCTATATCAAAAACTAAATTCCTATAGTTGTCTAGATTATACATCTTGGGTTGCCTGCCGAGCATCTACTTATTTAACTTCGCGGCATGATGCAGACCCCTTTGTTACTGAAGCTTCACCAAGATTCCATTCACGTATCACCTCATTGACACTCTTAGCTTGCCCCAAATACACTTTTATCCTCTGGCCGTTCACCTTGAACCTCGTTTTTTCCTTGTTCTCTAGTTAATTCAACTACTCCATGTGGAAATACTTGGGTTACTCTAAATGGTCCGGTCCTTTTGGACCTGAGTCTACCAGGAAATAAGCGCAACCTTGAATTAAATAACAATACCAGATCACCGCGAGCAAATTCACGCTTTTCAATTTTCTGATCAAGGTACTTCTTCACCTTATACTTGTACAAGGATGAACTCTCATATGCCTTTAGGGGAAATTCGTCGAGATCATTCATCTCGTTCAGTCTTTGACTTGAAGAAACGCCCTAATCCAAATTCAACTTCTTCAGTGTCCACATGGATTTATGCTCTAACTCTATAGGTAAATGACATGACTTCCTATATACAAGTTGGTAGGGGACATACATATGGGAGTCTTGAATACGGTGCGATAGGACCATAGAGCGTCATCAAGCCTTCTTGACAAATTAGTTTTGTTGGCGTTCAAAGTCTTTGCAATAGTTTGCTTTATAAGATAGAACCTCCATCGCTGATAATTGCCCTAAGTGTACCAAATCTGGAGAAGATACTCTTTTTCAGTAATGCGGTGACACTCTTTCCCTCACTGTTTGAAAGCCTAATTGCTTACACCCATTTTGATACATATTCAACTGCAACTAGAATATACTTCATCCTATGTGAACTCACAAACGGACCCATGATGTCAACACCCCAAACAACAAAAAGCTCAATTACTAATATCGGGTACATAGGTAGTTCTTGCTTCTTTGAAATTCCTCCTTCTCATTGGCAACAATCACAAGACTTGGCAAAATCATGAGCATCTTGGTGGATAATAGGCCAGTAATAACCAAAGTGCAAAATCTGATAAGAAGTCTGAATACCACTATGCTGCCCACCAACAGGCGATGAATGACACACCTCAAGTATACTCATCATCTCAATCTCAGGCACACGGCGATGATTAATCCCATTAGCATAAACACGGAACAAGTAAGTCTCTTTCCAAAAGAATTTCTTCACATCTCACGTGAACTTTTTTCTTTGGTGAAATGACACAGATCCAAAGGCACCAAATCACTTGCCAAATATTTAACAAAATCTGCGAACCATGGAATAAGGTCATAAGAAGCTACCAATACCTGCTCATTAGGGAATGCATCATTAATCTCAACCCCATCTCCTAGCTTGACCATACCTTCCTCCTTCAGTCTAGAAAAATGATCGGCGACTTGATTTTTTGTTCCCATTATATCCTTTACCTCAAAATCAAACTCTTGCAACAAAAGAACCTATCTAACAACCTCGGTTTTGCATCCTTCTTAGCCATCAGATACCTTAATGTCGAATGATCAGTATGCATAATCACCTTAGTTCCAAGCAAATAGGACCTTAACTTTTTGAATGCAATAACCACTTGAAGTAGTTCTTGTTTGGTCAAAGTGTAATTCTTTGGAGAATTATTTAAGGCTTTGCTTGCATAATATATATGATGAAGAATGTTATCTCGCCTCTATCCTAATACCACGTCAAATGCCAGCCCACTCGCACCACACATCACTTCAAATGGTTGTCCCTAATCCGGTGAAATAATGATAGGTGTCGAAGTTAGCTTTTCTTTCCACTCTCCAAATGCACTTCGAAAAGCATCATCAAACTCAAACTTATACTCTTTCTCCAGTAGCTTGCACAATGGGTGTGCAATTTTGGAGAAATCTTTTATGAACATCCAGTAGAAACCTGCATGCCCAAGAAAACTTCTAACACCTTTAATAGAGATGAGGGGTGAAAATTTTCTATTAGCTCAACTTTATCTCAATCAACTTCAATACCTTTCAGCAAAATCTGATGACCAAGAACTATATCCTCTTTCAGCATAAAGTGGAACTTTTCTCAGTTGAGAACAAGGTTGAACTCTTCACACCGTTTTAGTACTCAACAAAATGTGTCAAGCTGTAATTAATGAGTCACCTACCTTAGAGAAATCATCCATAAATACCTCTATCTTGTGGTCCACCATATCTGAAAATATCGACATCATACACCGTTGAAAGGTCACTGCAGCATTGCATAACCCAAATGACATCCTTTTAAAGGCGAAAGTCCCATAAGGACAAGTGAATGTGGTCTTCTCTTGGTCTTCTAGAGCTATGGATATTTTATTGTAGCCCGAATACCCATATAGAAAACAATACCAACCTTTGCCAGCGAGGTTGTAACACCCCGTAAAAACTAGTAAGACCGAGTTAATGCTTGATGGAATCTAGTAAGTGAAACTAGAGCCTCACATGTGAGTTTGAAGTTGGTAACTTGATTATGTGTTGTTAAATGGTTTCCCATGTGGAGTTTGAGCAATTTAGAGGTTAAACGTCAAGATACGACTATAACGCCCGAAAACTAGCAAGTTGAACTAGTGTGTTGTTGTGGAGTTTTGGAGTGTTGTATGAGGGTTAAGCTCAAGATAAATTGCTCCTGTACTTAGAATGACATGTTTTGGGGTTAAACGTCCAGGTACGACTCCCTAAGGACCACCCAAGGGATCCTTGAGGAGGAACCCAACACTGCCCAAGAAGCTGTCAAAATAGCTTGATCCACGACCCCTATGATGGCCAGTAGATCAACCTACACCCCGTAGGTCATGGGTGTAAGTCATGTCCTGCAGCAGGCCTGCAAATGAAGCCCCAGTACCAAACCATGAAGGCCAGTAGAACCATCCACGGTTCGTGGATGGGTGGGCGTAGGTGCTGGCAGGTTTTGACTTTTTAGTTTTAAGTTGGTGATTAGGAATTTAGTTAGTTAATTAATTAAGGGCTTAGGGGGTTGGTTAGTCAGTTAATTAATCACCTATATAAATCTAATAAGACCCTAAACCTAAGTCATTAATTCATTATAACCCAACACCCCAAATCAAATCCCAACTTCTTTTCCCTCCCAAATATCTCCTCTCTAGAACCTCCATTGAAGACCAAGGAAGGTGATCATCTAGGGCTTGAAGATAGGTGCTTTTTCATACGAATTTGTGGGGATTCTAAGTCTAAGGTCTGGATTCTTTTCATTCTTGGTTAGCTATCACCAAGAAGCCCCTTCAACTATGTTTTCAAATTCCCCAAATCTAGGGTTTTCAAATCTAGTCGTGGGTCTTCTTCTAAAACGAATTCATTTATTTAATTATGGTTTATTATGATTGTTTCAAATGATTTATGGTTGGATTATTGTAGTATTGATGGTTTTTGATGAAAATCACTCTTGGACCCATGATTTCCCCTTCTTCCTAAATTGTTAACTAAGGTGTGACTTGATTGATCATGGAATCTTAACAAGTGATTGATTCTACATTGAATTATGTTTGTTATTGATGATACTACTGATTTTAGATTATTCTAACTTGAATTCCAAAGAATCCATGAGTTTTCCCCAACCCTAGCTATGGCTCTTCCCTACACAATGAGTATTGTTAGAAGTTGATTCAATTGATTGAGTGTGAGTTGATTATGATGTAATTACATGATCTAAGTATGAATCTACCTATATTCTTGATTAACCTAAGATTCTAGGGTTAGATGCGAACCTTTAAGATTGATGAACTTCTTAGTGAATTGCCTTAGATTAGATCACTTAGACATGAATTTCTTATGAATGAATCTTGTAGACATGAACTAACTTGATTAGGTCTTATATGATGGACCATGGTTGAAGTAGTACGGTTATCTAGTTTAGTTGATGCTATATGTCTATAATTGAGTAAGAATGACGTATGTAGTTGAGCCTTACACTCAAGCCACGCCTCACATAGTGTAAGGGTCATATTATGAAGGTAATTCCTAAGGCTTAAATGGTACAAGCTATTATCAATAAGTTAAGGATGCTTAGGCTTAAAGAAGGAAGCTACTATGTAGGTTGAAGTTGTATATGTCATTATTGTGTAAAGGTTGTATCTATGTTATATATGTTGAATGTTAGATGTGTTGACTCAGTGTGACTCTTAAATTCAATATATGTGTATTATGTGTGATTGTGGTATTATGTACATGATTATGAACACTTGAGAAGGAAGTGTCTATGATGATAATGTATCTATGTTGTTGATTGAAAGGTTAGTTCTCATATTCACCTTTACATACTAATATGCATGAAATGTACATGATCGTGTTGATCCACTTGAAAGGTGGAGGTGTTTATTTATTGTGTATATTGTGGTATTGATGCAAGATCCTTCATCCCTATACCTTATGCACTTGACTATGTATGAAGTATGTAAGTATGCTTATGATAGTATTGTTGTGTTAAATGAAAGGTCATTCTCATACACACACTATGAATGATAATGTGAAAGGTTTACTCACTTCTTGATGGTTCTAAAGTGAAAGGATATTCTCATTTAATGAATCTTTGAGCTATTATGATGAATGTTTGTTTGAGTGCCTAGTGCATTCTCTTATAACCTTGAACTTAAGTAAAAGACTTAATGTAACTTCTAAAGGGAATTATTTTTAGCACCAAACGAATATGGAAGTGAGATGGGAGCTTTTACGTTATGCAAGTCCGACTTCCTAATTTATGTTGTCTCATGGGATGGAAACCTTCTACGTTTAGTAAGTCCGGGTTTGCAGTACCAATCCCCATAACCCATAACTATATGCAAACATAGGACTTAGCTAGTGGATCCACCTAAAAGTTAGGATGTACGTTCTACCTTAGGAAAGTAGGACACTCTCTTTTAGGTGTGGGAGTAGAACACCGGATTCCATGTCACTCACATGGTCTATGTTGGTTAAGGTTATATTTCCCTAAATGATACGAATATGAGCTATGATAAGAACATGGACTCTAATTATGACTTCTTAAGAGGTACTACTTAGTATGAGTGGGGGTATGGGACTTCACCCATACATTGCACAAGTGGACTTTAAGAGAGGTTATGGTTAGATTCTCTTATGTAATGAAGTCTTTGAATTATGTATGTGTGATATGAATGAATGATAAGGTTGACTTTACTTGTTACAAGTTATGATGATGAATGTCTCCTTACTTATGTATGTTGGTTATGAATGAACTAAAAGTAAGATATGTATGTATGGGATCTTACCTTTGCATTGCACTAGTTTGACTTTGGGTTGCATATATGTAGTATGAACTTATGTTATGCATGATCATCGTTCCCTAAAGTGAGACTTACTGTGGATAGGATTATGGGATCCTATCTATGCATTGCACAAGTTTAGCTTATGGTTGCTCATGTAAAAGTCCTATTTATGGAAAACTGTTACAACATTGCTATAAAACTGCGGTATTTTGCTTCTTCAGTCCTTTTCACCAACCTCTATTGAATGGGAGGTGGAGGCCTAGGCATGGGAACAAATTTTAGGTCACCTTAGCTTCTTTCTGTAGTATCTTTTGGATCTCCAATAACCTTAATCTCATCTGCATCTTTTTCTACCACTCTTTCAACCTCAGACGACATGGAGGAATTAATAGTCTATTTTGCTCCTATAGTAGTGACTGCCATACAATGCCCATCATTTTTTGGGTTTTTGATGGTGTTCCAAAGAAGTGTGCCAGACTGACGTGGGTTCATAATATCGAACAAATTGACTAAACTGTTGCTCAAGTTGCTTGATCGACAGTGCATGGGCATCAACTTTCTGAAAAATCCCACATAAATCATTACGCATCTCCTAAACATTTTCATCAGTCGCATCAAACCTCTTTATCATCTTCTGCATCATATCTTTAATGCGAGTTATACTAGTACCACCCTCTCTATTACCAGGTGGAACATAAGGCCCAACTCTCTCATTCATGTTGCCATAGTTGTTCTAGTTGTAGTTATTATCATGATTGAAGTTCCCATCTCAGACATAATTTCCCTCTCGGTTGTAGTTTCCATAGTTACGCCCTTAGTTTTTCTTGACCTTGGTGCCAATTATCCAAATTGGAACCTTGGGGGTTGGTTCGGAAACCCCCCGTTTGATCATTCACCAAATTAACATCCTCTTCATAGTAGTACTCCTCTACTGGCCGAAATTACACCTCCCGAAAGAAGTATAAGTTGTCGTTGCCAAATAAAGAACCTAACTTTTATGTTAGGGTTGATCCCACGAGGAATAAAACAAAAGGAGGGTTTCGCAAATAAAATAAAAGATTGTTGATTTTATCAGTAACAAGTAACAAAGTTTACAATTTTGAGATATTAATAGGAGATGAAAACAAAGGCATATGTGTTCCCCACGAGCTCTTAACACAATATTCCTATTAATAGTAATTTCATCCTAGTGTTTGACATGCAAGGACGATAAGTTATGTATTCCTGTGTAATTGGTAATCTAAGTAGAAACTTTCACTTGCGACTTTGTAAATATACGGTTGTGTGCTTTACTAACCCTTACCTTTACCCCGGATTAGCCCTCATGTCAATTAACTTAGGGTATTCACTCTTTCCTCAATTGAGAAAAGTTAGACTATTAGATAGCATCAAATACTTAACTAAATCTCTGTTTTTCAATTATTTTCTCGTTCATTACCCCCTTGGTAAGGCAAGTAGGAACAAGGCAAGTTCTAACATTGCGCAACGCTAGAAAGACTTTTAAACGAAGGAATTAACAATACATGCATAAACACTATTTAAGAATTACTTATTTAGTAGTCATAAGTTGTTAATTGTTCATGGTTCCCACAACCCTAGTTGTGGATTCAGCTACTCATGCTTGAGAATTCACAATTCATATTGTTTTAAGATTAATCATAAACTTACAATCAAAGTAGATGAATACCGGAATCTTCAATTGGAAATCGAAAGAAAAAATTAATAAAACCAAACTTAAAGATTTAAATTGCCAAAGTTCTTGCAAAGAAATCTCAAAGCCAAAACAAAGGTTCCCAATATTGTCTAACTCATAAAAATGGAAATAAAAACTAATATTTATAGTAAACAAATCCTAAACTAAGTAGAAAACAAAATAAGGGAATAACAGCACAAACACGGTTTCAATCGATGATACAACCTACATACCGTGGGTCAACCTACGGTCTGTGGTCTTCCTCTGTGGATCAGCACTTGGAAAATATTTTAGGGCCTTCAAACATAGGTTGGACCTACGGTTTGTGGACTGGACTACGGTCTATCTCTTCCCTCCGTGGTTCAAATATTGAAACTTTAAATCTCTGATCACAAACGAAGGACGTGTAAGACGGTTCGTCACTTGCCACTTATCTCCTCTTATCTCAAACAACCACATCCGAACTTATTTCCTGTAAGAATTACACAAAAACCATCATATCTAATAAAACAATGCTCAAGACTCACACACACTCCAAGTGAAATGCATCAAAATTACCATAAACTCACGATATATAAATAAATGGGATTGTACTTTCCATTCTTACCAAACACCATCAACCTCCTTCATAGGTGAGATTTTCAGATAAACCCAATCATCTACATCAAATTCTAACTCTATCCTTTTCACATCGGTATAATATTTTATTGCCTACTCTAGGTCATTGTCAACTTATCCCCAATAAGTCAAAATTACTCTATTACCTCATGACCTGACTCAGGCCCTAACAAATCAACTTCACAAACTTCAAACTAGTCAATAGGATACCTACACCACCTACCATAGAGTGCCTGAAATGGATCCATCTGCATACTAGAGTGATAACTATTATTATTATAAGAAAGATCAATCAAAGGCAAATGATCATCCCAATAACCTTTAGAGTCTATCACACATGCTCTCAACATATTTTCCAAAGTCTAAATAATCTATTCAACAAGACCATTTGTCTGCAAATTTAAGTACCAAGACATTTCTGAAATGATATCCAAACTCGAGAGGTGAACTGAGTACACCTATAAAAATTAATGGAAAGCTGAACACCATATAATTTAACCAACTCCTGAATGTAAATTCTAGCATATACCCTGGCTAAGTAGGAACTTTTAACTTGAAGGAAATGTGCTGAATTAGTAATTAATTCTACAATAACCCAAATGGAGTCATGTTGATGACGAACACGAGGTAAACTTGTAATAAAGTCCTTTTTTATATCTTCCTATTTCCAAATAGGAATGTTAATATCTTGAGTCATATCATCTAGTTTCTAATACTCACCCTTAACTTGTTGGCAATTTGGATACTTTGCCACAAATTTAGTAATTTTCTTCTTTATCCGATTCTATCAATAAACTTTCCTTAGATAATGGTACATTTTAGTGTCTTCAAGGTGAATATATTATTAAGAACTGTGAGCTTATCAAAGTATATATTTACTCAACAAATCGACATCTAGAACAAATAATTGACCGTAAGAACAGAGCACACAATCTCCCTCTTGGGAGAAAGCCTCAATAACTTTTTCAAGAACCAGTTTCTTCAGTTCAACGAAAATTGGATAATTATCCTATTTTTCCTTAACATATAACACAAAACATTATTTTAACCCATTCTAAACAATAACTCAACCATCATCTGAATCAACCAAAAGAACTCCCAAATGAACAAGTTTGGGAACATCACGAACAAAATCATTTTTCTTATTCTCAATATGAGCAACACTCTACATAGACAATCTCTAAAGAACATCGACAACTACATTAGCTCTACCAAAATGGGAAATGACACTTATGTCATAATCTTTCAACAACTCAAGTTATCTCCTTTGGCAAAGATTTAAGTCCTTCTGGATGAACACAAATTGAGTACTATTATGATCAGTGAAGACATCCACATGAAAACAATAAAGATAGTGCTGCCAAACCTTCAAGGGAAATATTACCACTACCAACTCTAAATCACGACTCAGGTAATTCTTAACATGAAACTTGAGTTGCCTAGAAACATAGGCTATGACCTTTCTATGTTGCATCAACACACAACCTAGGCCAAACCTAGAGGAATCACAATAAACCACAAAATCATCTGAACATTTTGGTAGAGTCAAAACCGAGGCTAAAGCTAGTTTGGTCTTGAACTCCTAGAAACTCTACTTAAAAGCTTTTGACCACTAAATTTTCACTTTTGTTTGAGTCAGACTAGTCCAAGAAGAAGCAATTGAGGAAAAACCGTCAACAAACTATTTAAAGTAATTATTAAAACAATAAACACTCCTAATATATGAGGGATAATGAGGTCCAGGCTCGTTCTTAAATGCCTTTGTCTTTTTAGGATAAACTTGAACGCCCACTCTTGAGAATATATGGCCATGGAACGCTATAGACCCCAACAAAAATTCACACTTACTAAACTTAGCAAACAACAAATGGTATTTAAGCATTTGCAAGACAATCCTCAAATGATCTGCATATTCACCCTCACTCTGAGAATTGATCAAAATGTCATATATTAAAATAATGAAAAACATATATAAATATTGTTTGAATAGTTTGTTCATCAATTCTATGAAAGGTGTAGGAGCGTTTTGTAAGTCCAAAGGACATAAAAAAAAAATCCAAAGTGACCATATTGAGTCCTGAAGGTTGTCTTCTGAATGTCATGTTCTCTTACCCATAGATGATGATAACCTGATCTGAGGTCTTTAATTATAATAATACCTCACACCCTGAAGTTGATCGAACAAGTCATTAATCTTGGGGATGGGATACTTATTGTTCTTGTGAACTTATTCAAATGTCGATAATCAATGCACATTTTGAGAAAGCCATCTTTCATGCAGTTTTAAAACATGGAACCCCATACATAAATATTGAGTTTAAAGAAACCTTTATCTAGAAGGTCATTTAACTAATATTTCAACTTCTTAAGCTTAGTTAGAGCTATTCTGTATGGAGGGATAGACATAGGTAGGGTATCTGGAAGAAGGTTAATTCAAAATAGGATTTCCCTTTCAATAGGAGCTCCTATAAGACCTTCAAGAAACACTTCTAGGAATTCATTTTCTATAAAAACTGATTAATGAGTAGATGTTTCAAAATTGGTATCCTTAAATCGAACTATATGATAGATAAAACACTTATGAACAATCTTCGTAGCCTTGAGGCATGAGATAAACTGAACTATAGACATTGAGGTACTAACCTTCCATTCAATTACTGGTTCATTCTGAAACTGAAATTTAATGACTCTGGTTCTATAATCAATAGAGGCATAACAAGCATGTAGAAGTCCATACCAAGAATGAGATCAAAATTAATGATGTATAACTCTACTAGATTAACTAAGGTGATTTACATATGAACTAATATTGGGCAACTTATGTACATTACTTTAGCTAAAACTAACTCACCTACAAGAGTACATACTAAGAATGGATTTTATAGGATCTCAAGACTGATATCAAATTTCATAACAATATAAGGTGTCACAAAAGTAAATGTGGATCCTAGATATAACAAGACATAAACATCAAACTAAAAGACCCGTAATATACTAGTGACCACATCAGGGGAATCCTCATGATCTTGTAGAGTCTGAAGAGCATAAAATCTATTGTGACGCTATCCTTCACAAGATCTAGATAAGGCACTTTGCATATTCAGGTGACCTACTGGAGCACTAGGCCGAGTCAATTGATGAACACATGTAACCTTATTGAAGGCCGATGGGAAATCCCTCAATTTATAACAAATCTTACCATATAAAAAGGAACTACCAGTACTAGCCATACACTCTACCAGATGGTTCTTACAATGCTTTTGACATGTAGGGAAGGAATGTCCACTAGAAACACTACTTTCTGACTTAGATCTTGACACCCTATCCTTGTTAATGTTAGGAGCCGAAGCCTAGTAGAACATAGGACCAGGACTGACTGTTTCTGACAAATCTAAGAATGACTACCTCCTCTCGATCTCTGATAAAAGTACCTACATTATATATCTGAGAGCCCTCTTATTATCCCTAGCACTCTCCTTGAGTTTTTCCTCCTCAATCTATTTGGCATAGGTTGTCAACCACAACCTATCAATATAGCAATTCTGCACTCTTTTACAACCGTCTCAAGAAACACTAGAGACATACTTACTCAAATGGGATCTAAGGTCGGCCACCATAATTGGAAGCATATATGTATATTTGAGTTAACATCAAAGAATAATATTTCACAGTAATGTTACCTTGCTTTAAATTTATGATGTTTTGTGCCTTAGCCTCTCTCATCTCAAGAGGGAAGAACCTTTCTAGAAAATAACCTTTAAACTTATCGCAATCCAATAGGCTTGCATCAATAGTCCTTTCTTCTATCCATTACTTTATAAAGTTCAGAAACTCCTTTCAATTGATAACCAACAAAATCTGAATTCTTGACAAGAGTGACACCTATAATATTTGTAATATTTTATATAAGATTGTTTGAACTCTTGTTGATCCTCATCAACTTTGAAACCATGAAACTCTGAAGTATTCAAGCGAGTGAAGTTCTGAACTCTAGTTATTGTTGTACCCACATTTGGGTTTAGAGGAGCTACAACCTCTCGGTTTTCTTGAGCAGTTATCGCTTTGTCTAGCACTTGGAAGCAACCCTAAACTAAGCATGTATCACGTCTTGAGGCTAGCCCCTAGACGCAACGCGACACTTAGGATCACGACAGACCCCAAGAAAACCCTAAGTCTGGTATATGAGAAGTATACTGAAATACATCTAAGTAAGCGGAAGCATAATTGTAAAGTGAATCAAACTAAAAGAACTTCAAGTGAGAATATAACTTAATATCAATGGGGAACAACCCAAAATAACTTAATACTATGTTTGAAAACGTCTAATACTGATGAGTTGTTGGGACAAGTCCCAACTAACTCTAAAAATACTAAAAGTTGATAATGAGCTAACTAAACTAAAAGCATAAAGAAACATCCGTGAACTATGAGGACTCACCACTGAAGCTAATAAGTATGGAGTGAAAGTCGAACAAAGAGTGATCTGGATAGGTAAAAGTATGGTTTGGTACATTAAATGTACTAAGCATGGAGGATATAGATACTAAGTTAAACAATATAAATTGAACATAGATATAGATATACTGAGACATAACTGAAAGCTGAACAAGATACAATGACCAAGTACCAATCATGAAGATAACATGTTTAACTGAATACTGAAGTAAATGTTGATAGCTTCGCCAATGTAATAAGAGTGCGACTATGAGCAACTATTAACCGACATAAACTATGTGAGCTAAACGTGGGGTCTGATGTATACACCCTATCGAGATGATCCAATATAACTTGCCAACGGTATAAAGGCATGACTATGACGTGATCACTAAAACTAATACCTAATATAGAGGATTTTTGAACCTACATTGGCACGTAGCTCTGGGACTTTGAGGGTACGTTGAACCCTAGTCCAACTTGGTGCTAACTCTACTCCCAACTGAATATGTATAGCTAGAATACAACTAAAGTAGTGAGTGGCTCAAAATACTTATATGTTATCCGAGAATGCAACATATATACTAAAAGATATGGCATTCAAATTTTGAAGCATGATTTTCTAACTAATCTGCCTCAAAAGTATAATTTATGAGATACTATATTTTGTACAAGCTAAGGTTCTGACTTCCATAAATGGGAATATGTTAATTCTTCAGGAAAAACTTGTATTCAATACAATGGAAACTATAACAACTAATTCCAATGGATCCCCATGATTTGGGAACCCTACGTTAGAGCAATTTATGGAGAAATTGAAGAACTAATTGAATTCTAGGGACCTAATAGGTGAAAGGAACCGACTAGTGAAATCCCACATACCTGGTGACGAAAACTACATAGAAATCCTTTGGATTTTGGGGTTGAACTTGATGAAGAGCTCTACTTGGTCTTAGGAGAACTATCGGCTCTTTTTTTTGTATTAAGTTAGATGATTTTAGGATAATTAGGGTTCTAGGTACTTTTTGACTGGATTATTAGGGTTAGACTGAGTAGAATGATGTAGTTTAAGCATCAAATGACATAGTTTTAGTGCCAAACACATAGGGTTAATGACCAATACAACCCTAACGTAAAAACTGACGATGTGACTTCAAGAGAAGCTTCATAGGTTGTCTAAAGCACCACGGTCCCTCAAGTGGGTCATGAAAATTCTCTGCCTAACAGGGCTTCACTATTTCAGGCATAACATTTTACTTCAAACTTGGAATTAAGCAAACACGGTGGCATTGGAAAGAGGATTCAAAAATCTTAAAGTTGATAGGTCATGGGCCACTTAATGTATTTTATGCTAAAAGATATGATCATTTGACGATGACCCAAAGCTCAAAGTATGACAATCCCTTTTTACAAGCCACTTCACGGCTTGTGTGAAGTTCTACGGCCCATCTAGGGGTCTATGCTCCTTTATAGTGCCTTGGGTGGTCCTGTGTCCCTTTTATAGGTCACTTAATGACCCATTGAAGCTCTATAGACAAAGTCTAGTGGTCCCTGGTCTTTCATCTTTTGCTAGGTGAACAACCACGAGAAGGGTGACAAGTCGTGGTCCTCTTCACAGCCCATGGACCCCTCCGTTGTTTTCCCCTCTCTTTTGTTAAATTTTGGTTCAGAGTTTTGAGTTGTTACAATATCACCCCTTGGGTTCATTAATCCTCGAATGAAATCTAAACAAGTTGAGTTTGGGGGAAAGAGTTGCAATCTCGACAAACGGAATACTAGAAACTCATATGTAGCTGAACTAAGTTCCATAAATCATGCAAATATGCTAAAATGTAATGATAAGTGAAGGAACACGCTACTAAGACTGAATTTTCACGAGATTAACTAAATGATTGGAGAGGAACTATTACATCAAGCAGAAACTAAATTGGAAGGAAAGAGGTGAGGATACTTTTCCATCATGGCTGCTTCTACTTCCCAAGTAGCTCTCTCTACGTACTAACTCTTCCAAAAAAAACTTTATTGAAGCCACTTCCTTATTTCTCAACCTACGAACCTGACAGTCAAGAATTATAACTGGAACGTCTTCATAAGTGAGGCTATCCTTCACAACCACACTCTTTAAGGGTACTATTGCTTCCGGTCACTTGCACCCTTCCTCAAAAAGGAAATGTGAAAGATTGGATCAACCACTACTAGTTTTGTTGGCAACTCTAACTTATAAATCATACTACCAACCCTTTTCAGGATTCAGTAAGAGCCTACATACCTAGGACTGAGCATCCCTCTCTTTCCAAATATCACCACCCCTTTCATGGTTGAAACCTTAAGGAAAACCCAATCATAAAATTTAAATTCTCAGTCTCTTCTACTTACTTCTGGATAGGACGTCTGACGACTCTGAGTTGTCGTTTGTCTATCTTTGATGAGTTGAACTTTCTTCATAGCCTCATGAACTAAATTTGGCCACATCAATGCTGCTTCACCTACTTCGAATTAAAGACACAGAAATGTGCATCAGTGCCAATATAGGATCTCATAAGGGGCCATCTAAATTCTGGAATGGAAGTTTATAATAGGCAAACTCTGTGAGAGGTAGGTGATCATCCAAATTACTTTTAAAATAGATCACGCAAGCTCTTAAAATGTCCTATAAGGTCTGAATGGTATGCTCTACTTGACCATCCGTCTACGGATGAAATGTTGTGCTGAGATTTACCTGGGTACCATGACCTTTCTGAAATGACATCAATAAATAAGATGTAAAATGAGGACCTCTATCTGAGATGATAGAGAAGGGAACCCCATGCAAGCTGACAATCTCGGTAATGTAGTCTTGACAACCAAAAAGTGAGCTGACTTAGTGACTCTGTCCACTGTCACCCAAATGAAGTTATGCTCTCTACGAGTACAAGGTGAACCCATAATGAAATCCATGTTTATCACTTCCTACTTCTATGTAGGAATGCTAATCTCTTGAATCACACCTATTGGTTTTTGATGTTCTACTTTAACTTGTTGGCCGTTAGGACACTTAGCCCTAAATTCTGTGATGTCTCTCTTCATGTTGTTCCACCAATAGACCTCCCGTATATCATGGTACTTCTTAGTGGCACCCAAATGAATAGAATATATGGAAATATGGGCTTCTGGAAGGATCTACTTCCTAAACTCACCCACATTAGGAACACATAAACGACCCTAGCAACAAAGCACACCATCCCTCCCTTGGGAGAACACCTCAAAGCTCTGCTGATGAACTACACCTTTTAATTGAGGTAATATAGGATCAATTTCCTATTTCTCCTTAACCTTCAATACCAATGAAGATTCTGACTTGTTTTGAACTATCACACCTCCATCTGATGTATCCACAAGGCAAAATCCTAAGCGAGCAAGACGATGAACATATTTGGCTAATTCTTTCTTCTCTTTCTGAACATGTACCACAATACCCATGTATAGTGTGTTGAGGGTGTCAACCACTACATTATCCTTTCTTGGATGGTAGAGCACATTCATGTCATAGTCTTTGAGATATTCAAGCCATCTCCCCTAACGAAACTTCAACTCTTTCTAGGTGACCAAATACTGGAGCCTCTTATGATTTGTGAACACACCAATATGAACACCATACAAATAATGTCTTACAATAATTAGGACAAACACTACGGCTACAAGATCGAGGTCTTGAGTTGGGAAGTTCTACTCATGGACCTTAAATTTTCTGGAAGTATAAGATATGACCTTACCCTGTTGTATCAACACAAAACCCTGGCCAGCCATGGATGCGTCACAATAAACCACATAACCATCCGAACTATCTAGTAGAATCAAGATAGGAGTTGTAGTCAACCTCATCTTCTGTTCTAAGAAGCTTTTCATATATTCATCTGACCTTTGAAACTTTACCTTATATTGAGTCGACGTGGTCAATAGGGAAGCTATGGATAAAAATCCTTCAACAAACCTCATGTAATAACCAACCAAACACAAGAAGCTTTAGAGATCAGTCGGAGAGGTGGGTTTGGGCTAGTATTGTACTATCTCAATTTTCTGAGAATCCACTCGGGACCCCTTCGTTGGATACCACAAGACGAAGGAAAGCAATTGACTGCAACCAGAACTCACATTTGCTAAACTTAGCAAATAACTGGTGATCTTTAAGGGTTTTCAGAATAACCCTTAGATGAGTCGTATGATCTTCCTCATTACAAGAATAAATGAGAATATCATCAATAAAGATGATGACGAACAAGTCCAAATATTATTTGAACACCTGTTCATTAAGTATATAAGATTTGTAAGAGCATTCGTTAGTCCAAACGACATAATTACAAATTCAAAGTGACCATATCGAATCCTGGAGGTTATCTTTGAGATGTCACTATAGCTGACTCTGAGCTGATGATAGCCGGATCTAAGGTCAATCTTAAAAAATCAACTAGCACCTTAAAGTTGGTCGAACAAGTCATCAATCCTAGGATGAGTTATTTATTATTGATTGTGGCTTTGTTCAAATGACGATAGACAATGCTCATTTTGAGAGAATTGTCTTTCCTTTTTACCAACAACAGTGGTGCACCCCATGGAGATATTTAGTCTACTGAAGCCCTTATCTATAAGGCCTTTCAATTGTTCTTTCAATTGCTTCAGCTAAACTAGAGTTATTCTATAAGGAGGGATCGAAATATGTTGGATATCTCGAAGGAGATCTATTCTGAAGTCAATTTCCTTTTCGGGAGGAACACCGGGAAGATCTTCTAAGAGAACTCTTGGAAACTCATTTACGACTGGGACTGACTTAAGACTTGGGGTTTATGAGTTTGAATCCTTAAACGGGACAAGATGATAGATTTACCTGTTGGAAATCATTTTCTTGGCCTTAAAGTAAGGGATAAATCGACCTACCAGCACTGAATTACTACCCTTCCACTGATGATACAAAGTGTAGGCCACTCCCTTTTATTGATAGGTGGCCAAATGTGTAGTCTCAACTGGAGTGGCACCTATAATGTTTGTTACCTTATTGATATCATCGATAAACTCTTGTTGATGGTCTTCTGACTTAGACCCATGAAACTACGGAGGTGTCATCCGAGTGAAGTCCATAATTCTTTCTGCAGTAGTGCTAGTCTGTGGTGGAGCTTTGGCCATATGTTGATGATTTTCCTGTGCAGTCATGGCCTGATAGTGCACTTGGAAAACAGCCCTGAACTCGGCATGTATGACTTCCTCATTTAATGGGTCTGCTGGAGCTGCTCGCTGATTCCTTGCGTTTGCTCTTTTGGGAGCTATTTTAAGAAATGCAAAGAAAAAGAGTTAGAAGGAGATTAAATAGAGCTTATACTCTACAACACGAGCTAGAAAAGAAAGAAGGGAAGTTTTTTTCCTAACGATGTCTCATATATCATCCTCCGTATGTGTGGCACACTTCAAACCCATGAAGAAGACTCTACTTTATGCGGCTCGCAACCACCCTAGGTCACTTAAACTTGATTCTCTGATACCATGTTTTTCACACCCCGAGACTACTTGCTAAACGCAACATGGGACCTAGGATCACGAGTGACCCTAAACTAACCCTGAGTCTAGCATATGGAAAGCATACTGAAATACAATTAAGTAAGCGAAAACATAACCGTACAGTGAATCAAACTAAAAGAACTTTCAATGACAATATAACTATATCAATAGGAAACAATCCAAAAAAAAACTAATTACTAACTCTATTTCTTAAAGCCTTTAATACTGATGAGTTTTTGGGACAAGACCCCAGCTGACTATAAAAATACCGAAAAGCTGATAAGGAGCTTACTAACCCAAAAGCATAAAGACATGTCCTCAAACAATGAGGACTCACCACAAAAGTTGTTAAGTATGGACTGGAAGTTGAACTAAGCGTGATCTGGATGCTGAACACTTGAACCTACATCATACAATGATTTAGAGCAAAAATATGCACCAGTAATTTGAATTTATTGAGCATGCATGATATATATAATAAGCTGAACAACATAAACTAAACATAGAAATATATATTTGCTAAGAGATGATTGAAAGTTGAACAAGATGCAACGACCAAGTAATAATCATGAAGATAACATGTTGAATTGAATATTGAAGTAAATGTTGATAATATGGTCAATGTAATAAGTGTCTTACTATGGGAGGTACTATTAACCGACATAAACAACGTGGAGTCCGATGTATACGCCCCATAGAGAGGACCCTATATACCTTTCCAGGGGTATAAAGGCATGACTCTAGTGTGATCACTAAAATTGAAGCCTAACAAACAGGACTTTTGAACCTACATTGGCACTTAGTTCTTAATCTTTGAGGGTATGATTAACCCTAGACTAACTAGGTGCTAAGTCTAATCCGAACAGAATATGTATCGTTAAAATGTAACTAAAATACTTGGTAGCTCAAAATCTTTATATGCTATCTGAGAATGCACCCTATATATATACTGGAAAATATGGCATTCGAATTCTGAAGCATGATTTTCTAACTAATCCGCGTAGCAAGTCTAATTCATGAGATAATGATAATTAGTGCAAGCTAGGGTTCTGAGTTCTATAAATGGGACTACATTAATCCTTCAAGAAAAACATGTATTCAATACAATGGAAACTATAGCAGCGAAATTTGAATGGATCCCTATAAATTGGGAACCTTAGGTCTGAGCAATTTATGAAGAAATTGAAGAACTAACTAAATTCTAGCACCCTAATGGGTGAAAGCAACCCAATAGTGAAATCCCAAATACCTAGTGATGAAAAGTACGGAAAAATCTTATAAATTTCGGGGTTGAACTTGAAGTAGACCTCTTCTTGTTCTTAGGAGAACTATCCCCTCTTTGCTCTTCTTTTCATTCTAAGTATGATGATATTAGGAGAATCATAGTTTTAGGTAGTTTTTGACTAGATTACTAGGCTTAGATTGAGTAAAACGATGTAGTTTAAGCATCAAACGTCGTAGTTTAAGTGCCCAACGCATAGTGAAAACGGCCAATAAGACCTTGACTTAAAAGCTGATGAAGTGACTACAAGAGATGCTTCACGGGTAGTCTAGAGCACCACGATCTACCAAGTGGGTCATAAAGATTCTCTGCCCGATAGGGCATCACTATTTCGGGCATAACATTTTACTCTGAGATTGGAATTAGGCAAACTCGGTAGCATTGGAATGTGTACTGTGATATTGTTAATTAGAGAGGTCATGGGCCACCTAATTCATTTTGTGCTAAAAGATACGATTTTTCGAAGTTGACCCAAACCTCAAAATCTGACAAGACCCTTTCATGAGTCACGTCACGGCTCATGTGAAGCTCCACGGGTTGTTTAGGCGACCTTGGTTCTTCAGAGACTCTTGGGTGTACTAAGCCTTGTTTCACGGGCTACTCCACAACTCATGTTAAGTTCCAAGACCTGTCTAGGGGTTCGTTGTCCTTCACAGTGCCATAGGTGGTCCTGTGTCCCTTTCATAATCCACTTAACGGCCCCTGAAAAGCTTCACAGACCGTCTAGTGGTCCGTGGGATTTCTCATTTTGCTAGGTGCACAACCACGAGCAGGTTGATGGGTCGTGGTCCTCATCACAACCCGTGGACCCCTCCATGGTTTGCCCTTCTCTTTTGTTCAATCTTAGTTCAGTTTTTTGAGGTGTTACAACATGAGACACTTGTACAACAAAAAGGACAACTGAAGCCCAAGGTGCTTTTTTGCCCTCATTATGATTCCTTCTTATGCAAGTTCTTCTATGAGTCATGATTATCTAAACATGCAAATCATGAGTTAGAAGGAAACATTATAGAGTTGCACTCTACTGCACGACTAAAATTATTAAAGATGTGATGGTTTTCATAATACATTTCATAGCCTCTAATTGATAAACGTAGAACGCGTCAAACACATGAACAAGATTATACTTCACATGGCTTTCATACACCCTAACACACTTAAACATAGTGTTGTGATGTCATTATTGTCATGCCCCAAGACTACCACAGATGAGACATGGTGCTTAGAGTCTCATATAACTCCAAGCTAACCTTAATGTATGATAAGACTCTCGTAAATCAAAATAAGTCAAAAAATATTGAATGTAGAGTAAAGTCTTAAATGGTCTATTAGTTTAAGAGACAAAAAATTTGAGTACACATATATGTGAAAATCTAAACTGACTTTCTTAAAGCCTCTACTACATGATATTCTAGGATAAGCTCGTAGCTAACTCTAACATGTCTGAAACTAAAAGTAAGTACGGAAAGAAATCATGCAATGATGTCCTCAGATAATGAGGACTCACCAAGATAATCTTATTAGGTCATCAAAGTGAGACTTACCGATAGCCTGATAATGAATGTTAAACCTATATTATCAAACAACATATGCAAGTAGTATACTATTAATACTTGTAATATAATAAATATGAAGAAAGTGCATAAAAATGATAACTGGACATGGTAAGTCTTTAAAACATTCTGATGTAATGAACATGAATATAATCCTGAAAATTGAGTAAATCCAAACTGAAATATTTTAAACACATGATCAATGCAATATCTAAAATTTGATTATGGGAGATGCTAAAACTGACATAGACCATGTGAGCTACTATATTGAGTTCACTGTACTGTTCCAATATTAAAAAGGGTGTCCTATAGGATAATGTAAGGACCATGATGTCTAGGCTAAGTTGTATCTAATAGCTAAAGTCTATAAAGACTAATCCTATGGTGGAACATAGTTCTATGACTTTAGGACTGCTACTATAGGTCCACGGAAGCTAAACAAAAGTCTTCATTCAAAAATCCTGCTCTCTGAAAAATTATACTCCCAAAAGGAACATGCATAAATCTGAAAATTGTAATCTAAATCATACTGATAATCTGATAAAATACTAAGTAGCTCATAAATCATGATAATGGAACATAATTAGAAAGATACTTTAATCGAAAGCATCTAAATCATGTTATATGTGTACAATAAGAGATACTTTATTCAAAATCATTATAATTCATGAAAATCTTATAATTTGAGTCATCCATATGAAAATAACATAATTATAATTTTAAAAATACTTGCATACTATGGGTTCATGAGAATATCATTGAAATCATGGAATTATAATCGACTAATGAATTTCAAGATCCAACATTAAGGATAAACTTAAATTCAATAAAAACTCATGAAGATCAGATAAACCATATTTTTTGGAAAATCACAATTTAAGAAATTGAGGTTTCTTTGGGACTTAATGGTTGAATAACAACCCAATGATGAAGATTGCACATACCTGAAATAGACACCCTAGCCTAAATTCTTCAATGGAGGATTGAATCATGGAACCCTAACTTTCTTGAGGGAGATGACTTGAAAGAGAAAAAAATGATTTTAGGAGAGTTATGAGAGAATAATGGATTGTGTTGTCAAACAAAATTTTTTATTCCCATTTAGAAAAGGTCAAAATGACGTATACATGGACTAAAAGAATGGGAAAATACTATAAAAAAAAACCCTGATTAAACATTATTGTATGTCTTCTATGGATGCCCTACATGGACCGTACAATCATCTACGGACCATGACACAATCCGTAGGAGACAAGGGGAAAACCCTATGTTTCAGCAGTTCAACTCTATGGACTAATCTACAGTCTATAAATACAGTATGGCTCATACAAGTGTATGTAGAAGTTGGGTTCCTGAGTCAGAAGTTCCATTGTATGGACAGTCCCACGGTCCATTTAGTGTTGAGTGTTTTTTCTTCTTCTTAATCATTATGGATTGTTTTTTCATTGTATATATGTGTGTGTTGTTGTTGTTGTTGTGGGACAAGTTTTTTTTCTGTATGTGAGGGCACTTGGATGAAAATAGTTGAATAACATAACTCCCTTACTTTGACTCTAGTATAAATTGTTTAGTTGATAGAGTATGATGTTGAAGATTCAGGATGTATTGCTAGTTGTGTCAATTAAGAGTAAGTCAATTTGTTTAAGAAGTTGTAAAATTAAGGGGTCAAGTAAGTTTTGAAAATGATTATCTGTAGCAACTTATTAAAACTACTGTAGAAAACTTATTTTATTTTGCTTGGACTTAGGTATAGTAGAGTGTCTTATGTGACTTGCTTGAAGACAACTAAAGGCTTTATGAGTAACACCCTAGAAATATTTTGAACTAAGACTCGAACCTTTTTTTCGTTGTGAGTAGGATTTTAGCAAGGAATTTAAAATATCTTTAAGTGTTAAGGTCAGGTCACTAGATATAGCACCTTGTGTTCCAAAAAGAATTAAAAAGAATTCATTCAAGTCATTCTTTAGTTCTTTTAAGTTTTGGGTCAACTTCAAACGACCATAACTTTCAGTACAGGATGAGTTAGGAAACCCATAAGATATCAAATGAAAGATCTCTAAGTCTTCTTTCCAACGCCACTGAGTTTCCTAATTATTGAGGTCGTATGAGGGATATATGCCCATTTGTAATCAGGCTGTCCATTTAAGGAAAGTTACCCAAAAATAGGAGGGGTATTTTAGTCTTTTCCTTACCCCCAATTAATCTAAACATGAATTACACCCAATTAAGGGTCTAAACTGATTAGAATCAGTTTCATTCATCCCCAAAAGTGTTTAGGGTTTTAGATAGAAGATTCAAGAGGAGAAAAAGTTCAAAGTTTCAAGCGTTCGTTCAAGAAATTCAAGATTTCGCCAAGAACCTAGTTCTTCGAGGTATGTAAGCTTCTATAGTGTTGTGTTCGTTCACCCACACGTCAATCATGATTTTATTTTGCGAATTTATCCATATATATCAAGAAATTTAAGTTCTTGATGTGTTCTTAATAAGTGTTCTTGAAGTTTCATACTAAATTTTGTTTTGTTGGGATTTTCGATAAGTTTTTAAGATGAAAGTTAGGCGTTTGAAATTTGTTTTTGAGTAGATTTTTGTGTACTTATGTTAGGTATTCGAATCTATGTGGGTTGGGAAGAAAAAGAAACCATTTGATTCTAGGTGAATGTGAGCCAAAAAAATCGAAGAGGAAACTTCGTTGGAATGTTCTGGGGGAGGGGTGGGGCTTCGTGCCACAGATACGCCAGAGGGGGGCTAGGACGGAGCCCCAGAAGTGCGCCAGTGTCACGACCCAAGCCTAGGGCCTAGACGTGACATGGCGAATGAGGAACCCGAAGGAACCCCAAACAAGCCTCTCAAACTTGTCATCACACTTCATCGGTCGCGGAAGTACATTCAACATTAATTAACGGGAAATA
>JAJOOE010022953.1:0-23304 GCA_036250405.1 Solanum raphanifolium | reverse complement strand
TATAATATATATATTTATATATATATATATATATATATATATATATATATATATATATAGTTATATATATATACACTATTTAGACATTGTGTACAAATTTTGTAAATTAACTGGTCCAAAGTCCAATGCATTGGACTGTATTTTTTCCAAAAAATTTCTACTATTTATTGGTATAATAAAGTTAGATAAGATTTTAGAAATAACAAACATAATTGACATAGTAAGGCTGTATAACTATAGTTTTGATTATTGCGCTTTATATCGATAGTTCTGTTTGCTATGGAGGCTGCGGTTTGTATATTTTTGCCTATTTGTATATTTTGCTTGTGAATATACAAATAGGGTAAGTATATACAAATTCTTTATTTATACATTTAGAAATTTTCCCGAACTCCGTTTGTATATTTCACTTGTCAATATACAAAAAGGGTGATTTATTATGAATTTTCATAAATCATCCACAAATATCTAGAGAAAACATATACAAAATTTGGATTTATACGATCATGAACTGAATTATACAAATCATGCGAATAACAAGTATTGGAGTAACTGTAGCCACGAATTACAATTTTCTTAAAGGAAAAACCTTTTGGCCAGAAAATTTGGCCAAAATGGTATTTTTCATATGTTATTTTACCTTTTTGAACATTTTTACCTTTTTAACTTTAATATATTTTAACTAAAAAAAATGACAAAAAGATTAATTTATTTTAAACTAAAAAAGATATTATAGATTTTTAAAATTTCTGGCCAAATTTTCTTGCCATTTAGCATTACCCTTTCTTAAATTATAGATGTAGTATCTAATATAGGCTAAATGTTGGTTATTCTATATAATTTTCTTAGGGGAACTTTCACACATAGCCACTCAAAAATAGCCTAATTACTCTCCATAGCTATAGTTTGATGATTACAATTTGTAGCTACATGTTATATGGAGGAGAGAGGCGAGCGAGACTGGGAGAGAGAGGAGAGAGGCGAGAGAGAGGGGGCAAAGAGTGGGAGAAAGGTGAATTGTATATGTATATATGTTAGATAATTGTATATTATACATATGTATTTGTATATATGGCAAGCGAGATTGGGAGAGGGAGGAGAGGCGAGTGAGAGAGGGCAGAGAGGTGAATTGTATATGTATAAAGGTTAGATAATTGTATATTATACATATGTATTTGTATATTCCGTTGAATTATACATATACAAACGTGACTAATTATACAAACTCGAAGTCAGCCCGCATAATTAATGTATAATGTTAGTTGTGAGTGGTAATTATAGCAAACTATAGTTATGATGAGTAATTAAGTAATATAAATTTGCTTAACCGAGTAATTTTCCCATTTTCTTATATGTTAGGAAAATTATTTTTTTCTTTCATAAGCTCCAAAGTACAAAGCAATTTAGGGAATTGGGCTAAATAAAGCCCATTTAAGTTCTATTTTAACGCTGATGGTTCGAAAAACACAACAAAAAGGCCTATTGGACCAACACTCGAGACTCGGGGCGGGTATTGGGTGACCCATTTTCTTCCACAACTCCGCCGCATCAATTCACTGTCCGTCGCGAAACCTCCATTGAAATGCTCGTGAGTGAGCTCAGAAGAACCATAGAAGAAGAAGAAGGCTTAACAAATGTCTGCCATATTCAGATACAAATCAAAGTTTCACATTTTTACCTTCAGAACATCTCTTTTTTCCATAACGTCTTCCACATTTCATTCCTCTACTTCTTCCTCTTCTCTCAAACCTAGAAGAAAACCCTCGCTCTTCTTCAACCCATTTGAAGGTTCTAGAGTAGGGCTAGTGTTTAGATTGGAGGGTTCTAGACTAGGGTTAGGGTTTAGGCATAAATGGGAGGGAAGTTCCGACAACTACGATCACATAAAATCAGAGGTGAACTGCCCACGCTGTTCGAAGATGATGACAGTGCTATTCTCTAACAGGCCGTTGTCGATCACCGCCGGCGAGACTGGAATTTACCAGGCGGTGAATTTGTGTCCTCATTGCCGGACAGCGTTTTACTTTAGACCGTTTAAATTGGAGCCTTTGCAAGGGACTTTCATTGAGATTGGGAGGGTTAAGGGAGGTGAAAAGGAGAGTGAAGATGAAATGGCTGGGAGTTCTGGGAAGAATGATGGCAAGATTTGGGAAAAGTTGAGGTCTTATAGTGGGACCAATGGCAGTGATGATGGTGGACAGGGTAGTTGTGAAACTGAAATGAAGGATTCGGAGGCGGGAAAGGAAGAAGGGTGGGGAGGTGCTGATTTGGGGATAGAGTTGCCTACACCAAAGGAGATATGTAAAGGGCTTGATCAGTTTGTTGTTGGGCAAGAGAGAGCCAAGAAGGTTAGCAAGTCTCTATTTCTGCAGGGGTATTCAACTTTGGTCTTACTGACATGATATTCTACATTTTGCAGGTGCTTTCTGTTGCAGTTTACAACCATTATAAACGAATATACCACTCCTCTTTGAATAAAAAGTGAGTAAATATATGCTGTTAAATGACATATCATCTCGCTAACATGTGTACTAAGTGAAGATGTCTCCCCTCAGTGGAAAGTTTGATCCTTTGATAGGCCATCCCATCTAAAACTTGTTTATTCTACTTATTTAGCGGTTGTCTCAAACAATGTCAGGAGTTATTTTGATTTCTCCTTAGATGCTCCAATCTTGTGACCAGAAACCGCTCTTGATGCTATTTAAATTTGAATAAATCCTTTGATTGTTCATGAAAAGTAAATGGACTTGGTAACAACTTGTAGAAGATGAACATTAATACATTAAACACTTTCAGAGGCAGCCAGATTGGACTATGACCAGATTTATTTGATCACGAATGAGCATAAGGAGTTTTTTGTTTTTCATCTTTAGGAAAAAGACGAGAATTATCTAATAAGGAAGTACAAAGGGAGGAAGAAATGAAGTCTTTTTTTTTTATTTGCACCGGGTGTCCGAGGAAGAAATGAAGTCTTTTAACAAAGAAGAAGTGTCATGCGAATAGGATATGCTTCCTCCACTTACTGGTAGATCTGATTTTGTGCTGTGATCCTCCTTTTTAACGTCCAGCACTAGCTTAGTCCTTGGCTATTCACTTGTGAATAAGTTTTGCTTTACTTATTACAGAAACTGTAATCATAAGAAGAAAAATTGAAAGCAAACAGAAGTAGTGTGTTTTGGGAGAACATGCACTGTAGATTTAATTGTTTTGGTCACTGATAGTACCAGAGGCTACTAGGATCCATCAATAACTGATAGTACCGATGTTAATGTCAGGTCAGATTCTCGTAAAGTTAGAGATGAGCTGGAAAATATTGATAATGATTCGGTCGAATTAGAGAAGAGCAATGTTTTGCTGATGGGCCCCACTGGCTCAGGTATGATATCTGATTTCTAGTTTGAGGAATGAGGAATTAGCCCTTCATTCCTAGTTTCTTTTTGGTGCCCCAATGAAGTTTAATTTTGTATAAAAGATTGGGTGACAGTATGTGGAGAACCATATTATGTTTTACATTCTTTACTTTGAATTTAGTACTAGTTTATGGAAAATTTTCCTAATATTAACAAATTATTGCCTTATTAGAAGAAACTATCTATAAGAATCTTAGTTTCAATAGACTTAATTGGTCGTTGCGTTCTAACTTGTGTTTTCTGTGAATGAAAGGACAGGGAAAACATTACTTGCCAAGACACTTGCTCGTCTCATCAATGTTCCTTTTGTAATTGCGGACGCAACAACTTTAACACAGGCAGGTTTGCAATAAATTTCCGCTTCAAGTTGATTCAGTGCTATTTGATTCTCCCGTTGTTTCTGAAATAGCTGTAAGTAGTGTACTTCTTCACTTATGAAGAACTCGACAATAAAAATAAAAGATAATTGAACTCTTGCCTTTGGGGGGGAAAGGGACCTTATGACAACATACTTTCGAATTTTTTCCTTAGGTCCTTCCCCACTTGATAACAGGCAAAAGTTTGTGCCAAGATTCGAACTTGTGGCCTCGCCTAACCCACACATCACACATCGTGCTGTTACCGAAGTCCCTGGGGCTAACTTGTTGAAATTATCTAATGATTGAGTTTTGCATGTCTGGACTAATCTGACATAACACATAAGAAGATTACACAAGGAGGAATATGTCTCGCTCTCTATATTAATTCATTTGTTTATGGGAACAAAGACAGGCTTCCTATTTTTTGTTTTCTAAAAAATCAAGCAGGTGGATCTTCAACTGTGGTGATCACATATCAAAATCTATGCTCTTTTCTGTCACAGATTATCTCCTAAATTTGAACTGGGGGAATATACTTTGTTTTATAAGTCAAAGAGGGTTATTAACTGTAGCACCAAGTGTGTGCTTGGAGTATGCAGTACAAAGCAAAAACTTACTTAACTTATTGCACATGGAGTGAACTGAAAAACTTCTGCATCTCTCGTGCAACTACTTTTTTGCTCCAAAAATCTGATAAAGATACATCTGAATTTTTGTCTAAAATGTTCTCTTGTTTTCTGCTACTGATTCTTCCTCTCCATATGATCCACCATATGGTTTCTAGTATGGTGTACCAGAGGGGCTTTGTAGCTTTGTGGAGGCCTCTTCTGTTCCAATATAACAGTAGCTCTTTTGGGAATTCAGGGATGCACCATTTCACTTCTAGTGTATTCAGATAGATCGACCATTGCTAAGATGTAACTTTACAATGAATAAAGGTGTTCACATCATCCTATCTTTCCTCATATAGAACATATCTGTTGCAAATTTTCATTCCTTTCCTCTGTAGAATGTGCTTGAGAATAGGGAATACTTTGTGTTCACAATTTTTGTAACCCTAAGAAACCAGGACAATGATCATACATTTTATTTTTGTTTTGATAAAGCACACTTTCTATTATTTCTCATTACCTCTAATTCATTGCATCAGAAAAGCAATGAGTTGTAATGGAGGATGAGGAAATTTAAGCAAATAGCAATAATCCTCTAAAGAAATGTTTGGCACATGTATACGTTAGCTTGGTACACCTGAGAATAGCCTCTTTCCCCATATTTACTTTTGTTGCGCCCTTTTCTGTAAGTATAGACGATTGGGCGTTATGCATAGAAAACCATTTTGTTTTGTAAGGTTTTCCATTTTTTGGTTTACTTCTTGTATTCGGGCACATATTTGCCCTTCTTCTAATGAATTTTATTACTTTATTTAAAAAATCATGACTTCAATATTGACATGGCCGAAAGGAGAGATTGTTGTTAATTCTGGACTAGCTTCTTTGATTGAAATATTTCCGAGTGCTTAAACTTTGGTCTGATAACTATAAAATGTAGTATACTAGTCAGATTGCTGTGCACTTAGTATTGATCGGAAAATTGTCGAATACTTTTGTCCTTGCATTTTAAAAGATATGAGTCTGGTTGTGGGCAGTCAATTGAATTTTACTTTTGTTTAATCTTTTGCCAAACCGTTGAGCTCTGTTGGACTATGCTTTCTGACTTAAGTTGCTTCATATAAGTGTGGACTATCTTTAAGTAGACATGTTTCTCCAAGGTGGTGAAATGATATTTTAGTTTATTTTACCTTTTTATTAGTTCTATTACTGTCATTGAAATAATGAGTATTAATCCCTCTTAATCAATGTAGGCCGGTTATGTCGGAGAGGATGTGGAATCCGTATTATACAAATTACTCGAGGTATGCATGATGATTTAATAGCATTTGAAGTTTTTTTTCATTCTATTCATGCCCGATCTGCTTAGTTAGCTCATTTCATTGACGTTACTTCAGAGCAGAGTTGTAATATTGAGAGTTTCAGGTAAGAAATGGTTCTTATTAAAAAAAAGTGGTCTGACGCCCGGGCTTGTGTGATTTCACTAAACATGAGGGATATGATCCTAAATATTTAGTTTTCTTGTTTCCAGCAACATTGCGAAGAGATACACGCAAGCACAAGTTCAACTATGTTCTCAATATTGATACTATCAATATATTACTTCTTTTACCTTGTGCAATCTTTGCAATGTTCTTATCCTTCGGGGTGGCCCAGTGGTTTGGGCTTGAGACTTCCATGTTGGAGGTCTCAAGTTCGAAACCCCTTGCTAGCGAAAGCAAGGGGTTTGCCTTCTGGGTCGAGCTCGTCGCACCAGGCTTGCCTGGTGCGGATTACCTCTCCGTTGTGGTTTGCGAGCTATTGCATAGAAGTGGGAGGAGTTTTACCCTGAGCGCACCCAAAGGGTAGCGGCTGCGGGTTTCCCTTGTCATGAAAAAATAAAATAAAATCTTTGCAATTTCTTTCGGACTTCAGTATTTCTGATATACCATTGGTCAGCCATTCTGTGTAAAAATCTTGATGGCTTCTCTTTGGGTGTTACTACTCCTGATTCTTTTGGTATAAAAATCTTGCTTCCATTTGATGACCATTCAGAAAGTATAAGCCTAATAAGAGTAAATATGATTTTTAATTGGAATATGGGAGCAGCTGAGTAATTCTACTGCTAAAAAACTGAATTTATTGTGCATGTGAAGTACTACTGCTACTGCAAATATAAGGTCATCATGTAGTAGGAGAAACATTTAAAACTGGCTCCTAGAATTGCAATTAACTCATCATATTTTAGATTTGAAGAATTGTAGGGAGGTGATTGATAAATTTGACTAGTTTAACAAGGAACTAGCTGGATAGTTGGCCCAGTGGTTTTGAAATGATTGATGACCCTGTGTAACCAATCAAACTTTAGGAGCTTATGTCATACTAAAAATTTAAATTTTCTGAATAATGCTGCTGAGCTTGACTTTTTCTAGAATGTTTAATTTGTTCAGTTGTGGCACAGTTTTTGGAGGATTCGAGTGAAAAGAATGTACACTGATATGAATAAATAAGGGTAGTGCTGGCAAAATGAGCTCATATTTTGGTAACCCCTCCATATTTTAATGGGTTGGGTGAGTGACTTTTTACATGGGTAAAATATGGGTTGATACCCATATTCAACCCATAAAAATATGGGTAAAATATGGATTAGCCAAATGAGTTGAGCTTCTAACTTTTATTCACTCAAAATTCATGATATCACTAAAAAATTGTAACTTCTCTTCCTTTTTATGTTCTTCTATAGAACTAATTATTTTTCTCTATAATTGAAAAGGTGAAGTCTTTGGCCCTCCAAAAATATGTATTTTAAATGTACATTTCTTTTGTTAATTAAAGTATAATTATATTTTTATATTGGATAATAAATAAAAATGTAAAATAAGCAAATCATGTATTAGTATTGACATTGCTTAAGCCTTAAAAGTGTATTAAGCATGTTTTAGTCCTAAAATGCAACTATTCATTTACTTTGAAATTAAAAATATTTTCCCCTTGTTATTACATAAATTTATTTTATATTGAAAAGTTAGGATTTTTTTTTTACTTTTATGATACAATAAACTAAATGAAGCATTTTCAACATTTTTCATCTAAAAAAAGTCTAAAATATTTTCTCCATGTTGAATTCTTAAGTAGAGTACTATTTACTCGTGAAAATATGGGTAAACTAGTATTTTACCCAATCCATTTTTACCCATATCAAATATGGGCGGGTTGAATTATTACTCATTTTATGTTGACCCATTTTCAACCCGCCCATTTGCCACCACTAAAAGAGGGTAATGATTTCCAAAGTAGTGAAATCATTTCCAAAGTAGTCACAATGGTTTCACATTTGTGCAAAAATCATTTTTCCTTTTCATTTTGAGCTGTTTAGGTATAAGAATTATCATTATCACATTGTTGTGAAACTCAACAAACCTGATTGAAAAGGTTGACCCCTTGATGTTCAGCTGATTATTGCATTGGAATAGTTTCTTTTTGATGAAGGTTGCATTGAATAGTTTCTGTGTGGAAGCAAGTTGACTTCCTATTTCATTGTCAAGTAGGCTACATGGTTTCTCTTTTGTGATCTGCTTCATTTTTGCACTATCAGCAGCATAGTTATTCAATTATAAATTTTTGGTGTACATGATTGTTTGCAGGCTGCTGACTTCAATGTCGAAGCAGCTCAGCAGGGGATTGTCTACATAGACGAAGTTGATAAAATAACCAAAAAGGTAAAAAAAACATCATCTACTTTATGAATTTGGATTATTGATTTTAAAGTAATCATTCTCATCAGTCATTTGTCTAGGCTGAGAGCCTGAACATTGGCAGAGATGTATCTGGGGAGGGCGTCCAACAGGCGCTGCTGAAGATGCTTGAAGGAACAGTGAGTGTTTATTGCAAATCATTTCATCTGTTTGTTCCAATTGCCTATTACTCTTGTAAACATGTTTACAAATTCATGTCTGTAGTTCTGTGACTTAATGTGTTCTCTTTTGAATCATTTTTCGGAGATCAATAATCTCACTTGCTAAGTTTATCTTTTTCTTCCTCAGATTGTAAGTGTACCTGACAATAGAGCACGGAAGCATCCACGTGGCGATACTATTCAGGTATACTGACTCTATTAAGGCCTCTTTTATCTACTTTTTCTTTTTTAAAATTGCGGGCTAACAGTTTTGTGGGAAAAGCACTTACAACTTGCTATTTGGATGATAATATAGTTTTGTGCTTTAAGAACCAGTTTGATTAAGTTAGGGGTGGAAAACAAATCTCTACTGGGAAAGATTGTTTGACCAAGGAAAATGACATGTCAGACACTGACCTATTCAACAAAACATAAACAGGACGTCTTCCGCTAAACTACACATATGTTGGGTGGGGGAAGTCAAGTCAAATACTGGTTTATATGCCTTGCAGCAATCATCTGCGAAGGATTTAAAGTTGTAACGAGCTGGACATTACTTGTTCACTAGCTCATCACTATTCTTCTAGATGCTGACAGCTCTGTATATTTTTTCATATACTAATTTGCAGATAGACACAAAAGATATCCTTTTTATCTGTGGTGGAGCTTTTGTTGGTTTAGAGAAGACAATTTCAGAAAGGTAATCTGTCAAACTCAATTAATTTCATGAAACACATTTAGGTCAAGTGATATATTATAGTTCAACTTATCATTCCTTTCACAGACGACAAGATTCTTCAATCGGATTTGGAGCACCTGTTCGAACTAACATGAGAGTTGGTGGTCTAACTGATGCTGTAGTCACATCATCACTTTTGGAATCTGTGAGGAGATCCCTGTGACTTGAGCGTAGTTTTCTTTTCCGGATTACTATTTTGTAGATCTAATGACTCTTTGTTCTTGTGGAATTCTAGAAACCAAATGCATTGGAAGCATTTATTTGACATTGCTTTCTGTATCTAGGTAGAAAGTGATGATCTCACTTCATATGGACTCATACCTGAATTTGTGGGACGGTTTCCAGTTTTAGTGAGTTTATCTTCCCTTGATGTGGATCAGCTTGTTCAGGTTTGTCTACTCTTTTCGCCCTTTGGCGATGTAGTTTCTAGTTTCACATTTTCCTGATATAATTGGCTTTTGGGAACTCCAACTGTGCTAAGGAGGTTGATGACCAACTTAAAAATAGTCAAATTATGATGAATCCTCATAGTATTTGTTGATGAAGTCTTATTGAAATGGGCCCAACCAGAGTGAATTACACCCCGATTTTTAAATGTGGTTTTGATCGATCGATTGGGTGGGGAACTTTAGGAATTTTTCCTTTTGCTTTTAGGTGCTATCATGGACTCTTAAATAGTAAATATGTTCTATTATATGTACCCTCTTCCAATATTTTCCTTCACTCTCTTTCTTTGATCCTTTTTTCCATGTTGACATCAGTAAAATCATCTTTGTGCCTCTAGAATTGGAGCTTGAGATGCTGCTGCCGCGTGCCAACAATTACATTATCAAATTCTTCAAATAAGCCTTCATGCTTTACGATTCTTTGCATTTATAGTCTTGATCAGAAGTACTCTTGATTCTTGAATGTGTAGCCTATAATTCAAATATCTGATTTAAGTACCTTGGCCTAGTTAAATGCTTTAATCTTACAGTAGTAGGTTAATACTTAATACATGGATAGAGAAGTCAACAACAACATATCCAGTGCGATAGAGAAGTTAACCAACTGGAGAAAATGTGAAGTGTGTGGCTGTGTGTGTGTTTGTGAGAAGTCTTTTTGAGGTTCAGTTTGCATGCATTGAGAAATATCTGTTTATGATTTTTGGACTTTCAGGAAAAGGAGAAAAAAAGTTATAGGCTGCTTGAAGATGAAAGAAAATATTTGAAGTTGATGTTCTCTTTTGCATTTCACCTTCCGTATTGTTTCTTAATTTTTTTCCTTTTGGTTGTGGGTCCTTATTTTTGCTCTGCAGGTTCTCACAGAACCCAAAAATGCTCTTTGCAAGCAATACAAGCAAATGTTCAACTTGAATAATGTAAGCTTTTAGCTCAGTGCTGCTTAGCTTTAATGTTGGATACTTCATTCCTCTTAAAAAGGAAGTTTCTCTCTTTTTTCCAACACTCTCGCTAGAAAAATGGTAAAGAGAAGAAGAAGAAGCCATTCTTGAAAAAAAATGGTACTTCATTATGATGCACTGGATCAAAATCAGTCATGTTACCTCAAAATTGTTTGTTTTGACGGTACAGGTCAAATTACAGTTTACCGAGAATGCACTTCGACTTATTGCCGAGAAAGCCATTGCCAAAAACACTGGTGCACGAGGCTTAAGATCTATACTAGAAAGTATTTTGACTGAAGCCATGTTTGAGGTATTGCATGACACTGCAATTTTTTTGTATTTGGCGTTAATTCTGGAAGAGCTTGGTAAAATATCTCCCCATTTTACTCTCATCACATTGAGGCTACAAGGGAGGAGATCTATCACCTTTTATTTGGAAGTTTGAAATACCTGCTTTGTGTATTACTTCCAAAATTTTCGTGAGCACCCCATAAGTGGTTGGCATAGCTATCTTATTTGCTCCAAATTTCCAAAATGAACCTAAACATGATCTTTACCTGTCTTTTGAAATGTGCCTAAATATTGGTTTCAAAAGCTCCAAAAGTTCTATTAAAGTGCTTTTTCTCTCAAACCTTTATGACTAAATGTATTTTTAATCATGTAGCAATTACCTGAGGAATTGTTATTTTCATGCTCAAACGCGTCACATTCCCAAACGGTGCCTCAGTGAAATATCTTTACATAGCTCTCATGATCCTTGTGCTTTTTCGGTCACATGGCACTCAGAGGATCCTTTGTGCATGCCACAGCCGTTCTTATAAACCATATCCTGGAATATTGTGCACAGGTTCCTGGAAGCAAGCCAGGCGAGGAATCTGTAGAGGTTGTCTTGGTTGATGAAGAGGCTGTCGGAACAGCTGATACAATTGGATGTGGAGCAAAAATTCTTCATGGTAGCAGTGGGCTGGAGAATATTTCCCCTACTACTGGATCTTCAATGACAATGGTATGTCTCCTTTCATAGATAAGCATTTTAAGACAACTTGCCATCAACCAACCTGTCATTATTATGATCGCCAGTTATATTTGTATGAACGTACTGAATCTTGGTCAATAAGTGGGAAAATGTGTGAATCAAAGAACTGTTTGCTTTAGATTTTCCATGCTCTCTGGAAAGGATTGCTAAGTGTAAATTTCTTGAGTGATTTAGCAATTTTTTTCAGGAAAAGAATGAAGCAACAAAAGAAGACTTGGACTCAGAGTCTGAGGATCCGGCAAGAGCCTTGAGCTTGTGATCTCAGTGGTCTGTTTCTTCTCAATTTTCTTTTTTTTTGTGTGAATTCTTGTATATAAAGTATTGTCAAACATGCAAAGCTAGTTGGGGTTCCTTGTTCTTAAAAGAAGGCTTTTTGTATACCCAGATTTTTAAATTCCGAATTGAGTTTTTATATAAGTTCCACAGCCTCTTCCCCTGGATACCTGATCCAATCCATTTTGACTTCCAGGACGATGCTAAAAATTATGCTGTTCTGTTTTCATTCCTATCTGAGGTTCTATTTGATGCACGTGATTGGTTAATTTGAATTTGAAACAGTGTTAAGGGGGGTACAACCTCAAAAAAGGGGGAAGTTATCTCTTGTATATCATGTGAACTAGAGATTCTATGTTGCAATTGTATGGTGAGTTTTGCTTTGATATGCTTCTCTGCAGCAACAGGAGATATATGGATTTTGCACAAGTTGGACTCGGCATTCTCCAATCATATAATAGAACATCAACTTTCTCTTTGGAGATTAGTTAGAGCTTTGGTTGAAGTTTATTCATGAAAATACTCGCTCAACCACATCTACCCTTAACTTTTCAATTCCAAGGAATGAGTGCATGAGCTGAGTTCAAGTTTGGTTATAATAATCTTTGCCCGCTTTACAAGCAGCTTCATTGTCAATACTGGAGGATGAGGTTGACTTGCTGTGTAGGGGGAATCATTTATGGTTAACAGTCGTGTCAATGGCAAGGAATAAATTGAAGTGCTTACTCAAAAAACAAAATGCAGCACAATTGCATATACACCCTCTCTCTCTGAGTTTTATGTATTCATGTTGAGCGTTTCTCATGGATGTAGATTTGTACAGTAGCTATTTTCAAGAAATTAGTCACTTATGCATCAGAAAGGACCTTGGTTGGTTCATCTCGATCCATTAGTGATGTCTCTTCTTGATCTTGTCTAGTGAAGGTTTCTCGAGTTTAGAGGTTAAATAAGGATAGTCGAGTTGGTGGTATTTTATGTCATAGGAGCAAATTTTGTTCATCTGACTGCAAGATATTTATGTTCCCTAGCCCGACGACTTGAGCCTACAACACTTTGAATTTTTTTTAAGTTTTTGGGACTATTTTTCCTCTGTCATTCTCCTCAGCAACGTCCTATTTGTCATTCTCATTATCTTGGGTTTCTTTGCCTTGTCCTTGTTCGTATTTTTGGATTTATTAATCCTTCATCCTTTTTTTAATTTATTTTGAGTCGTTTTCATGAATTTTGCGACTAACATACATAATTACGAAATTAGGCTAGTTTCACCTTTACTTAATGAATTTGGCGATCATGTGTACCAGATTCATTGTCTCTGTTGCTTCATTAGTTATTCTAATGAATCTCTCTGAATTTGCCCAACATTTCTCCTAATTTAGCATTACTTGCATTTTTTTTTTCGAGTTTCAAACCCTCTCTTCTCTCATTCCAAAGACGGATATTTTGTATATCTCTAATTATGCGGCAGTCGAGCGTCCTTGCCCGATTTAAATCTTCAATACTTGGAATATTTTTAAAGGTTCTTGAACTGTTTTCGAATTTAAAACAAATGGCAAATAAAAGAGTGTTATTATTTTTTTTCTTATATTTTTTTAAAAATACATTCAAATAACAAAAAAATGATAATTCAAATAATGATTAATTAATTATATATATATATTTTATTTTATTTTATTTTTTTTTCATTAAAAAAATATGAATTAATAATCTAAAAATGCGTTCCATTGATGATATATTGAACTCGCTGAATTAATTGTTTTGTCGAATTTTCAAAGTCTATCAAAAGCATATCTATCTATATATATATATATATATACTTATATACTACCTTAAAAGCATAAACTCCTAAACTGAATGTTGAATTACTATAATACCCTCAATTAAAAATATTCAATTTATTTTATTTATTAATTTAATTATTTGTACTATATTAAATATAGCTACCCTTTCATATTAAAGGGTTGTGATTTTTTCAAAGAGATGTGACTTTTTCAAAGGGTTACGACTTTTTTGACATTTTCGATGAGTTGTAACTTTGTAAAAGTTTGTGATTTTTTCGATGAGCAGTGACTTTTTCGAAAGGTTGTAACTTTTCTGATAAGGAACAATTAACACCTATTAATACTACTATTTGTTAGCTATAAACAGAGGGTTTCCTCTCACTTTTAAACTACGATCTTTTAAAGTTTTCTACTCTTCTTCTTAAAAAATCTTAGGGTTATTTCCAACAGTTGATTAACTTCAAAATTCAAGGTACCACATAAGAAAGAGTTGGTGAACAAATGTAGCAAATCATTCATAAATTCACACTCGTATTTTTTCTTACGATTTCAATGAGTTAACAGTGACGAAAAGTTATGGGAAAGCCAATAATAATAAACAAATATGAAAAAAGTCACATGATTTGGGTAAGATATTTCTTCTTTGATTTTATTTTTTATTTTTTATTCTTTTACCCTCAAATGAAGCAGTTTCTTTCTGAGTTTGCTAAAACAACGGGCATCAACGTTGTCCATTGAATCAGTAGTTTTGATGTTAAATCCACTATTTCAAAAATAGATTTTCACTTTTACTTATAATATGATAATAATTATTTTTTAATAAATATGTAAGTAAAAATGAACGAAGAAAGTAAAGTGTCGGTGACAAGAGATTTTAATCAAATGGAATACTATAGTGAATATAGCATGAAAATATATTTTTGTCTTCCTTCTTCATTGTCTATGTATCGTTCCATATTTTTTTTCCTATTATTTTTTGTTCATTTTAATTTGAGAACATTTCATGTCACAATATACACTCCTTGTTAGCTATATAAAAATACATAAGAAAATAGTGATTGGTCATGAAATAATTTTAAATAAAATTAAAGATTTTATAAACAATACTTTAAATTTTATTCATCTATTACTTTTTATTATTGAAAAAGTTTAATATATTATATCACGATACAACTTCTATAAGATTCTAGATATTTTCATTAGACAACAACTATATGATATGTACGTGGCAGGAAAAAGGAGAAGACTACAATTCTACAATGATAAGGTAGAAACTTAAAGAAATGAAATATTTTTCACCAAAGGTGATGTTGTTCATGTATTAAAATTAAATTATGCTACTGAAATATTTATATATATATGTGTGTGTGTGTATATCTAAAACAAATAATTGGTCAAGCTAAATATTTGGCATAAACTCAGACCTCAATTTAACCATCATTCGTTATAACAATAAAGTACCTTTTTTTTTGTAGAATTACCTCTCTATGATAGTCTTACTCAAATATTAATTGGTAAAAGATAGATTAAGTGTAAGAATAAATTATTGAAATATTTATGGTAATCCTTATTAGTGTCATGTACATACTAAATATCAAGTATGAATATTTAAGGGAAAATTATATTTAAATGGTGTCCATCATTTATGTTCATAACACCTCAAGAGGAAAGACTATTGGTGATATTTTTTAAAAATTTTGTTGATTAGATTTGTTTACAAAATTGAGTGAAGTAAATAATAATAATAATACTAAAGAAATGTCACTTTCTCCCCATATTTAACGTTGAATATATTTTGAAATGTTTCAATAATATCTGGTCATTTTGATCTAAAAATACAAGTAACTCTATGACAATCTGTATTAATTATTTAAAAGCACTTGTCCTATGTTCTTTAAATTATAAAATTATTTACAAAAAAAATTTAATTTAGTAATATTAATACTATTTTACAACATCGTATACTATATATACGTGTGGTCATTCTCGCTGAAGTGAAAGAAACACACTCTCTCTCTTTCTCTCTTTTTTCCAATGGAATTTTCGTATTATGCTTAGGTTATTAGGTTTTATGTGTTTTATGTCTTTAGGTTGAATTGTGTCTTAGGTGCTTTAGAGTTTTATGTTGGAGAATTTGACTTCTTGATGTTTCTTGATTGAAATTCAACAATGTAATTGATATTGTTTTTGTTTTACCTCAGTGGTTTGTTATGTTCAAGAATTTACAATGTCATTGTGATTTTTGCCAAGATTCTACAATCTCTTTGGGATTTTTTTACCAAGATTTTACAATGCCATTGTGATTTTCTTACCAAGATTCTACAATGTCTTTGTGATTTTCACCAAAATTCTACAATGTCTTGTAATTTTTTATCAAGATTCTACAATGTCTTTCTGATTTTATCAAGACTCTACAATGTCTTTGTGATTTTTTACCAAGATTCTACATTGTCTTTGTGATTTTTGACCAAGATTCTACAATGTCTTTTCTGTTGTGAAGAATGCATGTATGGTACCTATAGTTGTCTGATGGATGTTTTGGTAACTACTTTTAGGCTTTTCTCTAGGGTTGTAAATGTTTGTGAAATCTGCAATGATGAAGTACTTGATTAAGATCAAATAGATTTCTGGGTTCTTCAAGTAAGCTTTCTCTTCTTCTTTTTTCTTGATGGATTTTCGTACTGCTATTTCAAGATTTTCTTATGCCTAATGTATTTTAATTGTGTCTTAGGTTCTTTAAGGCTTTATGTTGGAGAATCTGACTTCTTGATGTTTATTGATTGAAATTTATCAGTAATTGATATTGTTTTGCTTTAGTGGTTTGTTATGTTCCGAATTTACAATGTTTATGTGAATTTTTACCAAGATTCTACAATGTCTTTTCTTTGGTGAAGAATGTATGGTACCTACAGTTGTCTGATGGATCTTTTAACTACTTTTAGGCTTTTCTCTATGGTTGTAACTGTTTGTTGAATCTTTAATGGTGAATTATTTGAATCAAAGAGATTTCTGGGTTCTTTGTTGCTTTTATTTTTTCTTTAAAATCTACCAAGAGTTGAATGCATGTTGCTACATGATTATTATTTATTTTTAATAATCAGTGTGGTTGTCTTTGTCTTAAAGTAAGCTTCCTCTCTTCTTCTTCTTTGATGGATTTTCGTACTACTATTTCAAGATTTTCTTATGATGTCTACTGTATTTTAATTGCCTCAGGCTCTTTAGGGATTTATGTTAAAAGAATTTGACTTCTTGATGTTTCTTGATTGGCATTCAACAATGTAATTGATATTGTTTTGCTTTAGTAGTTTATTATGTTAAAGAATTTGACTTATTGATGTTTCTTGATTGGCATTTAAAAATCAACATCTTTACATAGTTCTCATGATCCTTAAGCTTTTCGGCTACATGGCACTCAGAGGATTCTTTGTGCATGCTATAGCTATTCTCTCAAACAATGTCCTGGAATGTTGTGCACAGGTTCATGAAAGCAAGCCAGGCGAGGAATCTTTAGAGGTTGTCTTGGTTAATGAAGAGGCTGTCGGAACAGCTGATACAGTTAGATGTGGAGCAAAAGTTCTTTGTGGTGGCAGTGGATTGGAGAATATTTATCCTTTTACTGGATCAACAATGACAATGGTTTATCTCTTTTCATAGATGAGCATTTTAAGACAATTTGCCGTCAACCCGTCACATTATATATCTGAGTATCTGCAGAGCTAGTCCCTACCAATTATAGAAATGGTTGTCTAGGATTGACCATAATAATCTAGAAATATAATTCAAGCAATGTCTGGTCCAGTGAAAGCATTTAATTATATAGTGAGTGATGTCTTATAAACCATAAAAGATGTATATTATAGGCTAGTGAATGTCAAATTTTGTCATTGCTTTCTTTTGTTGCTTATTATCCTTGTTGGCCATTCTTGTGCTCCAATGCTTAATGTTCACAAAAGTATTATTCGTATTTCCACCAATAAAAAAAAAAGTTCTATTCATGCTTTTGTGATGTTTCTTACTAAATTAGCTACACTTCTTTCTCTCTTGAATCAGCTAATGCATGGTTTACTTGGCTTCACAATGGGTTCCTTATGGAGGTATGTTGTTAGTTTGTTATGTCTCTTCATATCTGAATGCTTATTCGCCAAGTCTTTGCAATGAAATTCGTTTTGACTGGAAGTCTTGCAACCGCTATAAGCCTTGCTGCAACCCCTCAGTGTAACACACAACCTCCTTTTCTCCTCTCCAAAAAAGGAACATAATAGGTAACAAATAAAGGGACAAACATTAATATGTAGTGTTCCGCAATATATATTCACGGATCCCATTGTCTGTTCTTAACCCTTCCCTCTTTCGACCCCAGATCCCCCAAATAAATGGAAAAAAATATGCGGACGGGATACTTTTCTTTACAACAGAAATTTGCAGTTGCTGATTCATTTTACATCCAGAAAGTACCAAAAAGAGTTGTAGCCTTGTAAGTCGATTGCTTTGTCATGTGCACAAATGATTAATAGTGTAGGGACTTCTGTGTTAAGATGTTCTGAGGTTCACTATATACAAATTTATCTGTTATATTGTTCACCCTTCACATGATTTCATGTAGCTGTTGTCTAATATTTCAATGATTGCTTGCTCTTCTATTTCTCTCCAGGTTGAGAAAAAGTTGGGGCGTCTCAATCTTTTTGTGTACTCTCATATGTTCTCTCTCTACTGTTTTCCCTCTTTGAAAGTGTTGTAATAAATCACAGAAAATTTCAACAAGAAACATATATTTTGATTTGCAGGCTCGGGTTGTGGGTGCCTCAGATATACATTATATTATCCTCATTTTTAATTGGAGAAAACATCTTTGCTCTGGTAATAGATAACTTCAATGATCTTCTTTTATAATTGTTCAGCTATTCTTTACAAATGAAATGATCACTCATGTGTTGATTCTTTGCTTGTAGAGGATCACGATAAATACTCATGCTTCTCTCTCATACATCCTCACATCCTTAGGCAATCCAATAGTTCCATCTATTAATTTTATGCACACCTTATTCAGGACTCTGGTATATGTGGTGACAACTTCTTATAGTGGGGTCAACTAATAAAAAAATCACAGACAAACATCTTAGTCAACTAAAATCGAAAGGGTAAATGCATCTTAGCTACTTGACTGAACGTGAATTTGAAGGCGAGTTCAAACAACGCTCTCAAACCATGAAAAGTCAAAAAGACACTCATTGAACTCCAAATATCCTTCAACCCAGGTTTAGAAATCGGCTAGGTTAAGAAAGTCAAACTTCAATCCCGGGTAGTTCCAAGGTTGAAATCTAGAAACAAGAACACCATGAAGATCACAACTGTATCATACACTAATTGAAGGAAAATATAAACTCAAGTTCATCAAGAACAAGAAAAATGTAAAGGTGTACCAAAAATTAAAGCGTAAAACAGCTCAAGTTTCTTTCCTTGTTATCCTGCCATTCAAAAGTGAAGAGCATTAGGAATCAATTGTGAGTATATCAGCATGAGACAAAAATAGAAGAAACTAGTGAATAAGGTGTTCATTGTTGAAATGAAATGTTACATATGCTCGATAAAGTAGAGAGATAAGGATCTTCGTATTTACTTTACGCTGGAAATGTTAGTAAAGGAAACTGGATATTGTAAATGGTTCTTGGATCCTTGTAACAAAATCAAGGTTGATTTTGGGTAGACTGGGCACTCTATTCTAGTTATTGTGCAGAAATCAAATAATATATAGTTGGGGCACAATAACTTTTACCTGAAACAGTATATCTCGAGCGCTGATGTGATTATTGTGCTGAAATCAAATAATATATAGCTGGGGCACAATAGTTTTTACCTGAAACAGTATATCCTGAGCGCTGATGTGATTTCATGAATAACAGATGTGGCAAAATACAGATACATAAATACTGAAAAAGATGAGATAAATAATAATAATCAGCCAATTATTCGCAAGAGTTCAAAAAAAAAAACAAGATGAAGACACTTGATGGAAGATCTCTTCATCATAAATAGAATGTGGAGCAGTCGGTATTTAATCATCAGCTCTTATGATTGGCTGATATCAACAGAAAAGTATGTTTGTAGATTCAACTTAAACTTATAACTTCCAAATATAGTTCAAAAAAACAACATATCATATCCATTTGAATCGCTAAAGCATATGTAATACCTGAGTATGCAGTGTAAGCGAAAAGAACCCAGAACTCTGCAAAGAAGAGATTCTCATCAGCTTACAGAAATACAAGAATTTCGGGAAAAAAAATATTAGTGACATGTAAATCCATACTCTCCAGAAGCTGGTGTGAATTAAATTCTCTTGAACGGATAAGACTGGTGTCAACTTACCCATCATTAAGTCTGGCGGTGAGCGCATTAGCAACGACAAAAGGTAGACAAAGCAAAGACTACAAACATAAAGTTACATTTCAAAAGCACTGAAACCACAATACTCAAAGCATCATCTATTAACTTGTCTTCTTCTTTCAATAAGTTATTTTCTACCATACTATCTCATTCAATAGAGAGATTATCATCAACAATGAAACAACACGAATTCTCTGTCAAGACTAGGAGTTATTAATCGAGGATATAAATGTTAGACTCTATGCCTAAAATCATAATTCATAGATATCAACTTAAAGAAAAGATGGATTAGTTTAAATCCAGATGACTTCTAGACAGTTGGCCAATTTAGAAACCTTACAATATATAATTTAGCACATCACAAAAAGCAGCGTACCATGCACATATTTGTTTTCAGACCATTGGGTTCATCACACAGGTGAGCCAAAATCATACTTCCCTGCAGAAAAAACCTTACTGAGAAAAAATTTAAGATGAACTTCAAATAGATTTTGACCATGGCATTGGTTCAAGTAGCAAGAGATAGGAGTTAAGAATGGTGCTAAAGATTTGTAACTATTCATTTATGCATGTATCTTCAGGAAGCAACTCATATTCAATAATTGAGATAACAAAACATCTAACAGAGCAGAAAATGTCAGTATACATAAATTATCAACTTTCTGGATATCTCACTTTAGAATAGGTTGCACAACAAGAAAATGTAAAAATGCATAAAATCAAAGGCAAGAAGGAGATCGATTACCACAAGAAATCTGAATGTAACCCCATTTCCCACTACCACAAGATGAGGATAGTTCTTCATTAAATCAGATGAAGATAACTAGTCCCTGCATAACAACCAATATTAAATAGCATCCTATGGTCCTAAAACTAATTAGTATTCTGAAAGTGAGAAATACCACAGAAGCATTCCTCCCAGTAGCACAACAAATGGGTAAAGCTGTGAACAAAAAAAATGAATTTTTTCAAAGATAGACTAAAATCACCAAATCACATATTATAATCTAATAAACGCACTTACCATGGCCAGTTCCCGCGGCATACTTCCTTTTATTGCCTGAACAACCTTATGAACAATGTTAATACTGCCAAAAAGAATTGACGTTAATACTGTTCAACTGGTCTTAAATGTTACAACAAACTAAAGTGCTATAATAGCTAGAATCCAGAATCTTTAGCTGATAAATATGGAAGAAGTAGTTGATGCTTTCACCAGAAAGGTGAAACGTCGCAGAATAAAGTTTAACAATCCAAAGAGATGCAATACTACAATTCTGATGATGGACATTGCCAAAATCTGTAAAAATGATGGATGTTGCCTATTGCTAATAAGCCATTTACCATGATCTTATAAATAAAACACGTCTATTCCAAGCCCATTATCAGAAAAAATTATGGAAGAAAAAGGAAGATATTTATTGAAGTATGAAAAATTAAAAATTACTCACTTGCAATAGACTGTTGGAATAACAGCAAAAGCTACTATCAGCAACAACACGACACTATTGGTCAAAATTTCTGAAGTCAGAGAATAATAGGAGTAAGAATAATAAGAAACACTAAAATCAACTTCGAGACAAATATGAAACATATTTAATATCCATAAATAATATGTATGCATAGGCTCATGGAAACAACAATCATCTGAAAACAGGTATAGAGGCAGAGTTCATAACGCATAATATAAACTATATAACTACACAAATATCATATAAGATAAAGTACCTCTAATCAATACTCAGCACTTCATAATACATATATTTTGGATTGGAAGGGGTTATACCCTCAATCCTTATTTGAAGGCGAAAATAATAGTCTGCATGAGGTTGTAAAGCCTAAGCAAATACAAATCTTTCCAAAAGATTTGGTATTTGATGGAGAACGGAAAATCCTTGAGCGGGATGTTATCCTTAATTGGATGAAACAATGATTGACTTGGCTTTCTTGGTATCATACTATGTGCCACTTATGATGATGCATGCATTGAAGGCAAATATATGTCAGTTTCGTAGGTCAAGGCTTTCAAGGGCTCCTGAATTGGTGTACATAGAGAGGAGGGGGCTTAAAAGCTGAAGAACAAAAAGACATTTTATGCAAAACTCACCATTCAAAAAAGGAACTCAACTCACGAGTGGCATAGACTTCCCAAACGGTTGAGCCCACCACTCAGACCCTGAAATCATGAAGTGTCAAGCTGTTAATAGAGAAAACTGGTAGAATGAGCGCAAAACAATAGACCGGGGTAGCCAGGAATGAGAAAGGACATCAGAAGGGATGTCCTATTGGGAAGTTTCACATGTATCTCAAAAGGAGGTGGGGGAGAAAGGAAAACCAAACTTACCCACTAGAGCTGTAAAGAAATGGCTGAGTTATATCAACATGAGACCCTCTGTCGGTCTATTTACTACCGGAAGAACTAGTGTGTTGGTGAAATAATTGCAAAAGGGAGCAACATCCAAAAATAAGATTTAATCAAGATACTAAAAAAACTCATAAAAACTAAGATGAGAATTGACCCAGATATCTATCTCATAAAGTTTTTTTCCCTTTATAACTAAGAAATCAGTTGATTCTAGCTTTGCAACTAGGAAGCAAATGGGCCCTCTCTCTACCCTTATCCACTTAAATAAAAGAATTAGTTAATAAGCTAGCATTCGAACTTGTGATGTGCGCTTAGCTACCAACCACATATCCTGTATTGTATTACCTTCGTCATTGCACCAAAATCCCAGGGCAATTCTCTCTTATATAGCTTAATCAAATTATCTTCTAAATCCATGTATCTTGTAAAAGTGTTGAGTTCATTACTATTCAAATAGCTATTGTAACTGTTGTATGACATTTGATTTATATTTCAACATACTAATCCGCCCTTCTAATATTCTAAGCCAATATATTCAAAAACTAAATATACTGAGAAACACCTATCTTTCCCAAGTAGCGAAGTAGAAAGGAACAACTGATATAATCCAGAACCAGAAAATATCTCGTCCACACATAGCAGAGTTCCCAAAATCCAAGGTTTCGAACTGTTCATATTAAACAGGACATACTGCACATGCAAGCGCATCACATCCTGCAAATTATGAAAGCCAAGATATTTGATTAGAATCATAGCAAGAAATTTAATCAGAATCACAGCAGTTATTGTGTTGTTTGGTTTGTTATACTGTCACAACCCGAGAGCACCCCCTAGTCGTAACCGGCGTACTCGACCTCGAAGAGGTCTAATACAAGCCTCTTAGCATTCATTCATCGCATAGACACTAAAACCATAAGGAATTTAAAACTTTCTTTACCAAGAAAATATTTCATAATAAAAAAATATAGCAAGCGGAAGACTTTCTAGACTTTATACATGATGTCTCAAAACCATCTAATACTTTAGAGTACAAAATTCGGGACTAATCCCATACACAACTTAAACAATACTAAAAAGACATAAAAGAACATATT